>OZ010717.1:6624660-6713665 GCA_963932345.1 Ophion ventricosus
GTAGTGGCAACAGATCATAAGAATTGTGTGGGCGAGGTATTTTTCAAAGACGATGACAACAGTAATCAATATATGTCGTTTCTGTTCTGTTATTAATTCCTTGCATCCAATGAGAGAAAAATCATTTAAAAACATCTTTTTCTATTACAATAGATGAAAATACTATTTTGTCAAGTATGGGGATGACTGCCTAATATTAGGGGAGTTCTGAGTTCTAACGTATACCTTTGTGGGTTTCTACGTATTGCCATTCCCGATTCAATCCTTTCCGATCACTTCCAACCCGCACTTCGCTACTCTAGCCTAACTTCCGTTGCGCCGACAGCCATCTTAAGGAGGTTGCTCAGCTATCGCGGAATGCCAAGAATTTGCTGTAATTTATTGAGAATATTTGTGAACAGGTGTTACGACTCCGTATAAAATTTCAAGTAATTCGCCTACATGATTGTTGAGTAATCAATTATTAAAATTATGCTCTTATACATGGGCGGCATGGCAACAGCTATACCTCAACTCTGATATGACTCTCGCAACATAATAAAAATGTTAACAATTGAATACAAAGAGTCGGAAGCAATTCTTGACATTTTTATAAATAAATTCAACGAACAGTGAAGCGTTTTGTTTGCCTCGTTATGGAGATATTTTTGAAACTAAACAGAACATTTTAGCTGATATGCGTAAAACAATAAAGCGCGCTACTACGGGTGGCAATGTTGCTGTCAAGTCGGCCATTTTGTTCTGCATGACAAGAGAGAGCAATACAACACAAAATGTTTTTTTATTACCAATAAAAAAAAATTAACGAATATTTGAGAGTACATTTTTAATATATTTCATCCATAATTCCTCTTGATAGAAGCTACAGTGCATGCGTTTCGACATAACCTTCAAATCAATTATGCGTCGTACCTCAAATGTGCATTCACTTTCCGGCTCAACTACTTTTTTTCGCTGCTTTCCATTTTCTAAGGTTACGGTACCAATGCTCGGACGGGTCCCATTGTTCGGACAGTAGTTCCAATATTTCACTATATTAGCAATGCAATCGACAGTTAACGAAAAGTCACACCTGTATCCTATTCAGCCTTCAATTATTTATTAATTACTGTCAAATGAACACTAATGACGAATTTTAGTAGTAAAATTGACGAGCCATATTAAGGGGCCAGTCCACTTTGGAGCCACGAAAAAAAGGCTATTTTCGCGATTTTTTTTTGAGGATTTTATAAAAGATATGAATATAAAAGTTGTTGGGCTTGATAAATGAAGTCTTGAAATACATTTAAAAAAAAAAATTTTATTCATTTTTATTCATTTTTAAGTACAAAAACTATAGTTTAACGTAACGCCTCAAAAATAGGTGGGCTAGGTAGCTCCATCACAACTCGGCAACGGCTTGTCTGAAACAAAAAAATCAAAGTCCATTAGATTCAGTATGACACCAGCTACAAAATGACCCTCGGATATAAAGTTTTATCCAAAAATAAAAAAATGGCAGATGAAAAACGAAAAAAGTAAAAAAAACGCGTTTTTTCGCAGCTTTTCGCAAAAAAAGAGTAAAAATCAAAATTTTTAAACCATCGAGGGTCATCTTGTTGCGAATCATGTTTACAATATGTGGTTCAAATTTCAAGAGAATCGGTTTATTAGTTTTAGAGATACGATGGAGCTAGATTTTGAAAACGTTGTTTCGAGAGAAACGCGTTTGAAGTTTATACTATGAAAAATTCTTACCTAAACTCAATCGGCAATTCCTGCATCGTACAAAATCCCTTCTGATTGCTCATCATCGTCGATTTCTTCAAGTCTTGCTTGGTTTCGTTTGGTTCTGGTCTCTTTTGAGCATTCAGAACTGCGGCGGTTTGCAGAGCGAACACGCTCGTCATCGCGATTGTCGGTGAATCCGATGGCGATCGGGCCGAGTTTGACGCCCATTATTTCCATTATTTTAAGCACTGGATGAAATCCTTCATTAAAGACACACGCGGAAACTTTGCAGGCAATGTCTACGATTTTTTGCCGTTGAACATGTGTTTAGGTGTCATATTCCATACGCAGTTGTTAAAACTTTCATTATTGTTTTGCGTATGGCCACCTAAACACCTTTCGAGCAGTTCTGTTTTGGTGAGATCCTCGTAAATAGGTTTTAAAACTTCCTGTACTTCCTCAGAAAGAGCAGGAGGATGTTTGTGGCCGATGGGTCGGCCGAGCGCGCTATACGCTCAGGTAGACGAAATGAGGTCCTGACGTTCAGGTAAAAAAAAAATACTTAGAGAGCTCGGATTTTCATAAAATTTTGACACAATATTTCTGAATGTATGTACTTTCGAAAACAGTAAAAAAAAATCGATTTTTTGAAATTTTCAAAGTGGACTGGCCCCTTAACGAGTCTGAGTCAGTGATGTCATGAATGCACTTTTCTAAACCGAAAAGCTAGAGTTTCGATAATTTGTGATAGTAATAGGGGTTTATTTTTTTTCGATATCTAGACTAGACTTATGACCTATCGAAAGCGAATTGAACAACCTTTTCGACACCGTCGTCACACTTCGGTTTCAATAAGGTTTGCTATAACAATTTCAGCGTTTCATTAATTGGGACATCCATCACACGCATGTACCACGGTCGAATCTTGTCCGATTACTGGTACGAGAGCACGTAGCCACAGATACCGAATCACCGGACGCTAAGTGTTTTCTGTTTCGCTTTGCTGCGTACCTCGCAAATAAATACTTATTAAAGTATTCATTACTTACTAGCTCGCAATTTTTGTGAAAATAACAAGAGAATATCCATTGGTAAATACATGTGCCCCATATTTAGATAATGTAATAGATAAATGATTTACTATAACGTAACTAGTCGAGACGCAAACAAAGTTTGAGATTATGTGGCTGCTTTCCGCGAGGTTATATGACATTTATTAAAAGTCTATTTTGTTGTACAAATATATTTCGTGCTACTCATTATCAGTATCCATATACTGATAATGATACTTAAAATCTGTTTTATTCGTCCATATGAATAAAACAGATTTTAAGTATCTGCCGAATTTAAACCTTGTAACTATAAGAATTAATTTCTGGATGTCCAAAAACTAGGACCCCATACTGGTCGATTATAGGGATGTGTCTAAAAATTGGTACATGATAGTGTCCGAATACTGGGACGTAGGGTAGAGTGGGGCACAATGTGTCATGGGGCACTGTGAGCTACATGCAATTTCTCAGAGGTTTGTAGGTCGTAAAACCGATTTTTTTTGTGTTGGACCGTGATTTATATTTAGTTTCGTCAGGCCTTCACGAAAGTCGCTAGCAGCTCACAAAGAATTATTAAAAATTAAAAACTGATTTGAGGCTTAGAAAAAAAAATTCGATTGTCCGTAAAACGTCAAATATACTGTCACTTTCTGTAGCGGCGTGGGTTTTTGGTCCTAATTGATAGTTTTATTATTTATAATGCATTTATAATACACGCGGTGACTTGTGTTTATCCGTTCGTAGTTTAATTCATCTCTATTTTTATCAATAATCAAATGTTCTACTAGTGGGGTACAATGTATCATCGAGTTTTGGGGCACAATGTGTCATCGAGTTATGGAGCACAATGAGTCGACGCTCTATATTGTTAGCCCATAATATAACCACGACGTTGAGGTAAAAATGCGAAAAAGGATATTTTTTTATCCCTTTAGCCATACAAAATTCACTCTAGTCATACATACCCCACGTTTTGCAGTAGTTGACACACTGTACCCACCTATCTGACACATTGTACCTCACGCGTGGGGGACAGTGAGCCAATCCGCAAATTTTTTTCGATCTCATTATTTTGGTATTTTAAATCTTTTTGCAAACAAAAATAGTAGCTTTACTGTACGCCCAAAGGTCTATAAAAATCGGTTATGACCTTTCGTTTCTAATCGGACTACTTTGGTAAGAGTAAAAATTCGTTAAAAAAAAGGTGCCACATTGTGTCCCACCTTCCCCTAACACTAACTGCCCGGAAACCGGTATATTTGCTATTATTCAACATCCATATGCATGAAAATAAAAATATTGAACTTTTCGGGAGTTAATGCATATGTTTTAAAAACTAGAACTTGTGGGATTGACGTTAGTTTCACTCATTTTCTAAAAAAATGGGCCTTAAATGACTAATAAATACTATGACCGTCCAAGCATTGGTACCGTTACCTTACTTGCTTTAAGCGATGATTGTACTGTTTTTTCACTTTGGACTTTTCCTTTTCGTCTTTTCTTTTTGGTCGAGCACTAAAACTGAATTCGCGAAGGAAAAATAAACGAAAAACGATTAATAACATTTCTAAACAGTCAATTATATGCATTTTACATATTTATAAGTTAAAATTTGTTTATTTTACGTAACCGAAACTTCGATTATTGGGAGTTGCCAGCTATTACAAGCGCCCGTCTTTGGGTACAGGGTGTCTAAAAATGATTTTATTTTTAATTAAATTTATTAATAAAACGTATTCTTTATTTGAAAAGTACGAATATTTTTATTTTAATATAAGATACAAACATGGAGGATATGTGTGGAACACAATATACGATAAATGGCCGCCTCGTCCCTGTTTGCAAGCGTTCACTCTTTTGACGAAATTTTTAATAATATTTTGCCGTAATTGCGGACTAATTTTATTAATGGTGCTTCCTATTGCTACTTTGAGCTCCGGAATGTACTGTGGATCGTTGGCATACACTTCTCCTTTCAGAAAACCCCAAAGAAAGAAGTCCAATGGAGTCAAATGGCACAATCTTGGTGGCCAGTTCGAAATCGCCGCGGCGCAAGATAACACGACCATGAAACTTCGTCTGCAATAATTTTCACAATTTCTAGGCGTTGCTCGATCGTGTAATTCTCCATGACTAAACCTCAATACTTCCTTATGCCAGTTTTCAAAGATGAGTACTCTATGTTCGCCACAAAAAGATCCTGAGCAACTTTCTCAAGGTAGTATTGTTTAGCGCGCTGTTTTGGAAGTGATTTTTAGGATGGAATTACGTTTAAACTGTTCTCGTTTTCTTCCTGAAATTTTGGACACACATTTATTGATCGTTCAAGGATATCTACAAATAAAGTTTTTTCAAAATATATTTATTATCATGTACTTTTATACGTTTGTTTCCAACGGTGCGTGGAAAATGCACTCAATTTGCGACCAGTCTTGTGAACGTTGTATGAATGTGGAAAAACAACCAAACATATTCTTAATCTGTATGAATGTTTTGATGTTTGGTACCAGTTACAAAAAAACTGTTAAAAAAAACAGCATCAAGCTATACTTTGACTATTAATGTTTCCTATTTTTCTGACCATTCTACGAGTTGTATGGAAAAAAAACATTTCAACTCAATTCTACTATTGACGTGGAGAAACAGTCTATTGAAGGTGCATACCAAATCTGAGCTCAATCGACCAGATGGTTATGGAGATATCGTGCTTGCCGATTTCAAAAATACAGTTTCGAGAAAAACGCGTTAGAAGTTTTCTGCGTCTCGGCCGCCCCCCCCCCCCCCCCCCCCCCAAGCGTACTCTTTATGATTTCTATAACTCGGCTAATTTTATGACTATAATTAAACGGTTTTCACAGACGTATTACTCAAGTATCTACAGCAAGACCTTAGAAGTATTGGCCTTCCGTTGATTGGTTGATGCTCCGGTGCATCCACCAGTTTCGGTCTGTTATAGGAATTCTTAACGTCGTATCTCTCCAAAGTCATCTTTCCTCGTACATTATAGATATACATAGAGATAACATGGAAGCTCCCACGTGCAACAAAAATATTCTGATTCTAGGAGTAGCAGTTTGGAGAGACATATGCAGGTCTGCTTCGCCGATTTTCCAGTACCGGTATGGCCATTGAAGAAAGTCCGAGACGAATGGGGAAGTGAGTATTGGGTGAGTCGCGTGACGATCTCACTCTCGGATCGGACCATCAGGCATTGTGTGCGATATGCTCGGCCGTATCAGGCTCACTAACTATGGTGTGTATGTGTGCGTGTGTATACATGAACATAATTGCAGCCATGTCATTCAGGGGCGCGAAGGGCCATGCCACTCGGAAATTAACTCGCGTAAAATCGTACCCGGTTTACGTGCTGCTCTACAACGTGCTTCGTTCTCGGGCCAACATATAGTTGCAGTAGTAGTATTAGTACACCGCCGAGAGTATGCGCTTTTGCGATGCATGCACTCGTCGGTTCGTACACGTGCACACTCGATTGCTCACACATGCACTGTCTATCTGCCTACAACCACTTGTTCGCCAGTAATTGCCTTATTTGTGTAAAATGTTTAAACGATTGGGGCAGAGAGTTATTACAGGTTGCGCTAGAAAGGGGGTGAAAGGACTGAAGGAGAAAGAGATCGACCATGTATGCAGCAAAAAAAAGGGACGAACATACACTCGCATAAAGACTGTAAGGTGTTTTTTGGATTTTACGTATACAGAAAATAATAATTTCATTTCATTGAATTTTATTTAATTTTTTTTATACAGAAAACAATAATTTAAATAATGTCGTATTTTTGTGACGAATAGTATTGTCCAGAAAAAAATTAGCATTTTGGAAACACATCAATATTCCATTTTGAGTTCAGCAGAATGAAGATAATTATATTCCAAATACGAAACACTCCTGAAAAACTATTTTCAAGTGGAATTGAATTACACTACTCCAAAGAATTAAGGGAACAGAACATTTTTTCCATTTTTCAGTGTTTTTTGAAGCGCTGTATTTCTGTGAAAAATGGTCGTATCTCGATATCTTTTCATCTCGATGAAAAAAAAACATTTCAAGCTTCAAGTCTGTAGTTTCGAAAGCTTTTGGCAACATTTTTTTTGAGCTACGGTTATCTCGGAATCATAAGAAATAGGGCGAGACAAAATTTTTTAACATTTTTTGTTTTTTTTCAAGGATCCGCGGGTTCGGGAATTTTTTTTCAGTTGAATCAATGTATAGGTCAGTTAGCTTGCTTATTCAGTTTCAATTTCGTTTTTTTTGTTGGTCTCTCTACGTCAATTTTTTGCTGAGATATCCGATTTTGAATGAAAAAGGATCCTCTTGTCTTTGATGATCGATATCTCAGCAACGAATGATCGCACAGGGAATTAAGGGGGGAATACCATTTAGAAGATAAAAAATTAGGGGTATTTTATGATTTTTTTTCATGAAAAGAATATACATGAAAATTTGGATCTCTGTGTGTGTTTCATTTAATATGTCAAGTATGCGAAAATATTTTTTTTGTTTCAACGCAAATTGCCGGTCGTCAACATCGATGTTCAGAGGAAGTCGCTCAAAAAGTTTCCACACTGCTGCAGTTCTCCCTCACGCTGTAATTATCTGAAATAAAAAAATCAAAATGATTCTTAAAGGTAACACCCTTTAAGTGAATCACGCTGTCGGTGAATCAGGATTTTGGAAATATATGCAAAACCACAAAATGGCAGCTTAATAAAGTCAATTTTGTGATTTTTCATGAAATTTTTGCTATATTTAAGGGCAAAAGTACGTTTTATTTTTGGAATTAAAATATTATTTAGGTTCACCGATAAACTGCTGGTATAAGAAAGATGTGTGACAAATTTCATCAAAATTGGTTGAATAGTTTTTGCATAATCACCCGAGCAGTTGGGAAAAATACAGTTTTAAGAAAAACGCGCCCAAAGTTTCAACAAGGGAAAACTTAATGATTTTGATGTCTTACCGGCTAATCAGCGATTCTAGCGCCATATAGAAATCCTTCGGCTTCCTCGTAGAAACGATTTTCCTGCAGCTGCTGCTCTCTACGGGCTTTGCGACCCTCCTTGGACGATAGAGAGCTGTGGCGCTCTTGGCGCGATTCGCATCGCTCGTCGATTTTCTTTGCGAATTTCTTCCATTGCCTCCCAATGCTGATGTCCACAGCGCTCACAACTCTTAAAATTGCCGAATTCCCCTCGTTGAATATGCTGGTTGCAATATAAGCTGCAATTTTGATGAAGCTCAAGCCTGAATGCAAATGTTCCGTAGCTAAACGCCATACGGTGGAGTTGAAACTTTCATTTGCATTTTGCGTGTGGCCACGCAAGCATCTCTCCAATAGATCGCGATTGGATTAATCCGTGTATATCGGCAAGAGATGCTTCTGGACATCAGGATGGAGAGGCGCAGGGTGTTTGAAAGCTTCACCAGTAGCCTGAGTTTTTTACCACTTGCACCAGCTATCGGCTCCAGGCGGGCAGTTCTCATGTCTGGGATTCTCATCGGTCGAACATAAATGATGAAACGTAGCCATAATAGCTTTTTTCATATTTTCTATACTTTCCACATTTCGATAAATAGCCAATCCATAATACGCCATCAATTTTCTTATAAGATCATCTGTTAATTTTCCTGCTCCTCTTCTTTGAAGCTTATAGGTTTTTTTTTATTTCTCAATCGCGTACCTATTATTTTCTTAACATGTCCTATGCATTCGCTTTTTTTATCTCAAAATTTTTACCATGGGGTAGCTTGTCAATTATTGCTTTGAACGTTTTTGAGTCGCCATCTCCAATATAATTGAGATACCTCACGCCGAACAGTGTCAATGACCTCAAAAACATATAAATAATCGAATCCACCTCCATCTTTCCTGCCCAACCTTCGTGGTTGCTATCACATTCTTCTGCATGTGCAGCATACCAATCCTGATATTAAACGGTATCAGTTTTGTTTTTCCACGCTGTGCCACCTTGGCAATAATTGCTCTTGATCACCAGGTCGATAACTTTTCCGGAATAATAACCAATAAGAGTCGTTACTCCAAATAAAGATTTGAAGCCTCGCTTCTTCCACGATCCGTCATCTGACACTTTCAGTTCATTCGCCGGTCGATCACTTTTCGAATTTTCTTCATTTTCTTCGTTCGCGGCTTTTTTTTTGGCAATATTCGAACACACTTTTAGTAGCTGTGTGCAAATACTCAACAATGTTCCGATAACATTGCTCACTTAAACCACCACAAATGTCCATTAAATTGCAGAATAAATTTATTCCGTCGCGCCCAACGCCTAGTAGAGGCATTACTACTATTATCCGACGATTTACCTCAAATCCAGTGTTGATAAGAGGTCCTGAATTGATATCTCGACGACCACATTGGCATTTCAGCACTAACTTGAAACCCAAGCCCCAGTGTGAAGTTTCTTAAAAATTTACTTTTTGTTTACAATACCAGCAAAATACTGCATCTGATATAGCGCTAAAAACGGTGGAAAATTCAATAAACCGATAGGCCAACAGCGGATTCCAACTCGCTTCATCGGAGTTCGCACTATAAAGTTTTTTGACATTGGCACTCTGCCCTTCGTTATTTTCCGTATTACGATTATGTTGGTTTCCAAAAAAAATGTTTTCTTCCGTGGAGGTCTCTTAGGAGTTGCATGAGAACCTTTTATGTACGCGGACATTTTTAGAAGCACTAAGCTCACAACTAGCACAAGGTCAAATTTGAAGTACCTGCGACGCTCCGTATCGACAACGATGGGCCCTATTGCGTATAGTACGACTACGAAACATAAAAGATCGGAGCAAGACGAAACATAGAAGGGTGCATGCACCGCCGTCTTCTATCGCACATCTGCGTCTACTCGGCACGAACGCTCTTGGCGTTTTTCCGCGACAACTCAGGCAATTCTTGGAATTTCGCTCTACAAATTGGACACAATATTCTTAAGACATGGAACTATCGATTTATGGGGGGACAAAATCGATTTATTCATATTTCTAAATGCTCTTCCCCCCTTAAAGGGCCGTTTTGAAAACTTGAATACATTTCCTACAAG
Source organism: Ophion ventricosus (assembly GCA_963932345.1). Taxonomy (NCBI): domain Eukaryota; kingdom Metazoa; phylum Arthropoda; class Insecta; order Hymenoptera; family Ichneumonidae; genus Ophion; species Ophion ventricosus. Next base: position 6,634,503 of record OZ010717.1, read on the forward strand.
ACCCTTTCATTGATTTTTGAGAAACCATTTTTTTCCACCTTTAACATCAATTTAACAAAAGTACAAAAAAAATGACTTTTTCTGGTGTTTCAGCAAATCCACCACTACTTTACAAATATTCATGGAAATACTAATTTTGCCAGGTTTTTTTTCAGCTTAATGTACCCTCTAGAGCCCTATACATTTTCAAATTGATCCATCGAACCGGTTTTTCGGACCGTTTGATCAAAGTTTTACAAAACAAAGAAACAAGTGTATTGTTCCTAAAAACCGTGTAATCATCATTAAAATAAAAAAAAATTCGATATTTTTTACAGCTTTGCACTAGTTACCTGTTAAATTTGCGAAAAAAATCGAAAAATATTTTTTTTTTTTTAATCTGTAAAACATTTTAGGAAACAATACTGACTCATATTAGACACGATCCGGCCTTTTGGTACCATAATTTCACTCATCTGCAATTGCATTAATTAAAAGTTCATACCCCCAAGATGTATTCACTACTCGATCTGAGAACATTAAATGTTCTCACATCGAGTAGTTATAAATCTTGGGGGTATTAATCGCATAAATTTTATGCGATTAATTCTCGTTATTTTCTGCGAAGGTTAATTAGGGTTACAAAAACAGTTTTTTCCAAAACGAATCATTTTTCAGAAGAAAATATGAGTTACTATTGCTTCCTGCAATGTTTCCGAAAAAAAAAATCAACATTTGTTTTGAAATCTTTCGATTTTTTTTTCTCGAATTTAACAAGTAACTAGGGCAAAGTTGTAAAAAAGTCGAAAAAGAATTGTTTTTTTCATTTTGATGATGATGACACGATGTTTAGGAATACTTGTTCCTTTAATTGTTTGGTAACTTTGATCAATCGGTCCGGAAAAACGGTTCGATGGATCAATTTGAAAATTTACAGGGCTATTGGGGATACATTAAGCTGAAAAAAATCTGGCAACATTAGTCTTTCCATGAACATTTGTAAAGTAGTGGTAGATTTACTGGAACACCAGAAGAAGTAATTTTTTTTGTACTCTTTTCAAATTGATGTTACGGGTGGAAAAAAATTGTTTCTCAAAGATGAATGAAAGGATCTTGTAGGAAATGTATTCCAGTTTTCAAAACTGCCCTTTAATTCCCTGTGCGATAATTGGTTGCTGAGATATCGATGATCAAACACAAAAGGATTCTTTTTCATTCAAAGTCGGATATCTCAGAAAAAAAAAAATTTGAAAAAAAAAATTTGCAAAAATTTGGAAAAAAAAAATTTACAAATTTTGGTCTTGCGCTATTTCTCATGATTGGGATATAACTGTAGCTCATAAAAAAAATTGCCAAAAGATTTCAAAACTAGAGACTTGAAGCTTCAAAATGTTTTTTTTTTCACCTCGATACGACCATTTTTCACAAAGATACAGCGCTTCAAAAAACACTAAAAAAAAGAGAAGTAATGTTCTGTTCCTTTAATTCTTTGGAGTAGTGTGCATTTATCCCACTTTGCATTAAAATGCATCTTTAATCATTTTTTTCTCGATGGCATGATGCTTAAAAACGTTTCACAAAAGTCTTTCATATTTAAAATTCAATTCTCTTTATGCTGCTGTACTTAAAATAGAATTCTGATTTTTTTCAGAATGCTCAATTTTTTCTGACAAGTTTTATTCAGCACAGAAATACGCTATATTCTTTCGAAGAGAACTTGAAAGCCTATTAAAAAATCATATTTTTCTCAATTGCAAATCTCCGCGCAAGAGCCTTAAAAAATCCACGGCCACGTTATGATTGTTATTCTGTATATATTGGGCGGGTGAAAATGTTCGTTCGGTTTTGTTCATACCGTCCATACGTTCAAAGCTGAGTGAATTTATTTGCCAACCCAATATATAATATTAACCTGTGTCAAAACAAGTATTTACCTGTGAACTCTTCAAAAACTATTAGCAGGTATAAAAACAAATCATGAAAAATTAGAGTTCTCTAACTCAAGTCTAAGTCGCAGCACTCGATAATTTCTCTCTTCATTCCATTTACTGCATCACTGCAAAAGCTCTAAATTATGCTATAGCTCGAAGTAGGATTTGCCTTCACCTCAAAATCGTCAGAACTCCGTAGTTTTGCAACCAAGTACTGAGCAACTTGTATCTTTTTCCACGGTGCATTTATTACCACAAAACAGTCTTTTTTTTCAGCCGGGCTACAAAACTTCTATCCATTTTTCACAGTGCGAGTTACTCAAAATTGAAAATTGTACTAGCGCTCTCCAGTCACCTCGATGACGAATACTCTTAGCTTCTGTAATGTTCTCAAAAACGTGTTATCAGATTTCATCTAAGTTTCTGGCCTCTTTGAAGGGAAGGAACATACCCTAGAAGGCGGAGGAAATACAAAAAAAAGCCCGGAATATAATAAGTCGCAGCAGAAGCCGAAATACTCCGAATTTGTCAGCAAAATTTGAACAGCACATTGTTTAGCGATCATGCTATAAAAAATATGCCAAATCGATTTTCCACATGTTTACACTACATTCTTGATACTCTTCTTACCCGGCGAAGAACATAAGTAGAAACCAGGATCCCGGTACCGCTACGACGAGAATAGCATCCTCGGAGTGACGATCGCCCGCGATGCGATATGGTATACAAGCGAGAATGAGGATATTGCTGATGAGAAATATGAATTTCGCGGGCTCGTGGCTCTTGAAGCATGTTAAATTAAAAAAAAAAACGAATTCTTTAAGCTTGCACCCTGGTTATCTGTTTATACGACTGAGCAAGTATAAAAGTACAATAAAACGTTTACAGCGACTTCGTTTTTCTCCTCAATCGAGCAAAAGCGATCAACATCCATTGCTACTTACCAACTGTTTGAGAAAGGAGATGAGACCGATATTAACGACCTCACCACCAAGCTGGACCAATATATAACTGAGGACACCCAAGACCGTGACGTATTCGGCAATGGTGCGACCGACGTCGGTGATTTCTACAGGCCAGGCGAGCATGTCCGCGTCGACGTCGGCCGGTCGGAAATAAACCGCCAACGATAACGAGGTCAAATGGAAGACCAGAATTATGAGTCTCTTGAGGAACTGCAACTTTTTATTGCATAAAAGAAGCCTTCGTGAATTTTTTCCAGATTGATAGTTTCGTCATGATCGTTTGTATATTCTTCAAAAAAGGACAAGGAAACAAATATTCTCCGCAAAACATACAAGTCTCACGATCCGTTCATGGAAAAGATAAGTTGAGTAATTATGAAAGAAAATCAGACTCACGCGCGCAAACGTTTTCCATTTTTCTTCGAGCAAACGTTGAATTATTCCACCGTCGAGCATGTCCAGATGCTCCTCCTTCGTTCCGTTCAATATGATGAATAGAGCGGAATTCCAATCTGAAAAGAAAGAGATATAAAAACGAAGCAGAAGGATGTGAGTGAATGCATGTGGGGGTGCGTATCTATGTAGTGGAGAATAGCCGATATGGAGGACGAAGCGAGAAAATGTCGAAACTAGTAAAAAAGGCGATGAATATTGTGTGTGTGTGTGTGTGTGTGTGTGCGCGCGCACGCGCGTGTGTGTGCGTGTGTGTGTGTGGTTGTGTGTACACACACACATTTATGCAAGTTGGAAAATAAAATTGGTATTGGCGGGTAAGCTTCCATACGTAAACGCATATCAACTGCCGGATAACAAAAAGGGCGTAAGTCGGCCGATCGAAGATGATAAATCGACAAGAGTTACCGCCTTCTTGCTTCGGCACTAGTCTGCACAAATACTCGCGATACGTGATGTGGCCAATGTATAAATATACGTCCGGGTATGTGCATAGATAAATTTGCGTAACTCATTCACCGTCTGTTAACATTGAAGTTGTCTCCCTGGCATATACACATATCTGATAAAAATGAGGACGATGATATGAAGTTGGAGCATTTCATCGAGGCATCCACCAACATTAGTTCGATGCGGGTTTAAAGCATTCTACTTGGTGGGAAGTAGCCAAGGAACCGAGGACATTTCAATGATGATGGACTCCGGAAGTGAAGCGCATGCTGTTGAATCGCTATACCGCGATTCGTTGTATGAACTGTAAATAGTCGGCAGATGCTACGGCAGAGATGGAGACAGACTAAAAAGAGACGGACGAGGGAGAGAGGGAGGAACAAGAGTGGGTTGGGGGAACGTTTGGAGAGGTGAGTACGAGGAAAGGAAGTTGAGAGCTTAGTTGTAGCTTTGCGGTTACCAGAGAAAAGAGATTTTCGACTATCATGACGCGTTTATAATTACTCCTCCACTTCTTAGTTCTATGGTAGGAATCTCACAGTTCTACGCGTACTCGGTCCTCCAATCAGAAGTTAACACGATCGTCGTCGTCCGTAAAGTTAAGAGCTCCACTTGACAAATTTCTCTTTGGTCTTTTTGTGCACATTTGTATTTGAGAAAGAGAGAGAGAGAGAGAGAGAGAGAGAGAGAGAGAGAGAGAGAAGTTCACGAGTACCACGATATGACTGCTGAGCGCGGTATAGCTGGCTTGTGGGAGAACGTCGAGATGGTATTCCTTCTTACTTAACGTTCACAGGGTTCTCTCCAACATCGAGCCACCTGCCTTAGAGATTAAATTCGGCTCAGTCCGAGACATCTATATCTTCTCTTCTCTCCCCCTCTCTTTTTCTCACTTACTCCTTCTCTCTTTCCCTTTCTCCACGGAGAATCTCTTGCGCCACAGCTTCCGGCCGCAGCCACTGAGCGCCTTTCCGGAAGGATTTCCCGAAGTCGTTAATCCTTAGTCATCCAGTAATTCAACAGAGGATAAGGTCAGACAAGTTTTAGTTTCCTGGTCTTCCTTTCTCTCACTCTCCTCTTCTCTCGCTTTGATTCCTTGGCCTTTCTTACACAATCTTGGTTTTTAATATGCGGTCCTTTAAAGCACTTGCAAATCGTTAAAACTTTTTATGTACTCCTTGGTCCAAAGAAGCTAACCCTAGAAGGTCACATGCTAGTCTGATAGCTTTAGAACGTCCCTGTACGATGTTTCTTAAATTTTAGCTTTTCATATAGTGTTCTGCCACCCCTGTGACTTTTTTCTGATTTTTGTTTCGAGAATAATTTTCCGAAATTCCCATTTTACTATAATACACACTAATATAAAATCGGGGGATTGAGATTCTAGCTCTTCAAATTTCTTTCCCTTGTGAATGGATCTTTCACTTGCAGCTCCGGTAAGTTTGCAGCGCCGTGTACTCTCGTTTTTTTCTTCGTCCGCTTCTCTCTCTCTCTCTCTCTCTCTCTCTCTCTCTCTCTCTCTCTCTCTCTCCTCACTCTCTCGCTCTTCCGCTCCTATTTCTCATATCCTGTATCTCCCATGAAACGAAAGGGTGGATTTTCCCCCGCGTACACGCAGAGATCCATGAATGTGACTCTATGTGTAACTCTATGCGATACGGTGCTGTACTAACATCGACGTGGTAGACGGCAATACATAGAAGTCTAGCTTTCCGAGAAGATTGAATTCACCGCAAGAGAGTTGCAATCCGCATGGCATTGAGAAAACTCCAGCACCTTTGCAAACTACCCTTACCAGCAGCCGCCTTCCACGTCCACAGACATATACAATTACAACCATTACTCTGGCACTCTCTAAAAAGGATTTCCCAAAGTCGTTAATCCTTAATCATCCGCACTAATTCGACAGACGTATCCAATGTGATCGTTCAATGTATACACCCACAACCACACACGCATACACTTTAAGCTACGCATACAAATGTGAACAAAAAGACCAAACGGAAGTTTGTCAGGAGGAGTTCTCGAAGGTAAGGATGAAACTGATCGTGTTAACTTCTGATTGGAGGAGAGAGTACGCGTAGAGCTACGGAGACTTATACGGGAGAGCTAAGAAGTCGAAGAGAAATCGATAATTCTTAATCATCCTCAAGAGCGACTACCATTCATGAATTGCGCCAATGGTCATTCGTGTAATTATGGATTAGTGCGGAGACATATCCACCTACACGTATGTATGTATATTGCGTTACGAGGCTTGATGCGAAAGTTTGAATGGATTCAGAAGGGCGTGAAGAAGTATTGGTACAATAGCGAATGAGGCTATGAAACTTCAAGCTTGAAAGCTCTGTACTTCTAAGAATTACAAGTGAAGAGGGTGTGCTTTTCTTCGCCATTCATTACATACTCTTCAGGGCTTTTCTTTACCGCTTTTTGTAACATTATATTCACTAGCTTTAGTATGGTTGGCCTTTCACTCTCTCTTGCTCTTAATTTCCACCGTTCCTTCACTCCGCAAGTAACCGGAGTATCAGCGAAGACGAGTATGCGTAGGGCATCTCTCGTGAACTTGACCCCTCTTCACGAATAAGGAGAGAATCAGGCGAAATAGAAAAACGATGCGAGAAAGCGATAGTGATGAAACCCGGTTTATCGTCGCTCGTGACGCAGCGAAATCTTGATTCTTTCACTTTGAACTACCATCAGCGAAGCCCGCGAGTAACAGGATTTTTTTCCATAACCAGATAACTCAACCGGTTGGTACGGATGACGTTTTCAAGGCTTTTTCCTTCCACTCTCTTTTCTCTAGTTTTCAACGTCGTTACCTCGCGACTAGCGTCAGCTTTCTGCATCTTAGATCTGAACGCGATCTACCGGTGTTCCGGTGGTAAATTGCATATTTATATGATGCAGCGCTGTAAAGAGCTGCAGTAATTCATTGGCGAGCTCTTGTGAGGCAACGTTGAACTCGTTAAGCTTAATCAGCCGTCAACGTTATTGGAACATATCGTTGCCGGAACTTGAACCATCGTTCCTACGGTTAAGTTACTTTATTTTACAAAGAATCGCTGACTTGCGATGCTCGCATCACGTTACATTGTGTTAACATACAGTGCAACGTGATGCGAGTATAAGGTGCATCCGCAAGAATTGAGCTGTTCCATACAAGTGAATTGTCGCCTGAGCATGTCTTTCCGTTCAAATCCAATTGGGAGTCAGTGTCATCCGTTGGAATAGTGATTTTTTGAGAATCCAGCCTAGTTCATCAAGATTTCTATACTTCCTAGTCTGAAATCAGTCTATTCGGAATGAAGATTTCCCAAAAACTGCTTGATTCTTGCTGGAGTGTAGCATTATCGAGGTAATTGCAAGACACAAGTGGCCCGTGTGACGAATAAATATTAGCAAGCATAAGTAACGGTTAATTGGTCCATCATTAACGGCTGCATAGCCAATTCTGTCAAGGGTCTAAATTCACAACGTCATGAGGGCTTTAAGTGGTTCAATATTGCCGTTAGTCCGAGTGGTTTAATCTTGTAATGTCGTCTAAATTTATCGACAACTCCTCCACAACGGGTAATCTACACATTCTGCATGGATTATGGAGATATAAGTTTTCGCGGTGAATATACCAACATATGGTGTACTTTACAATACAGAAAGTGCCACTTAACAATGCAGTTTTCGGTAGTGGTACATCATGGGGCTCCTCCCCAACTCGAGAAAACTAGGCGAGAGGTGCAACCAACGTGTAATCGGATACATACACAACTATAAATATCGATATATATGTACATACGAGTGAGCGAATGAGCTTTAAGGAGCAGTTATCGTGGCTACAATCTGCCAACATCATAGTAAACTTTGGTGAGGATCAGAGCACTAATTCGATGAGAAGCTCAGACTAAGCAGCGAATAAGAGGACAGGACAAAGCACCAGTTGAGGGATATCGAAAATAGAGTAATTGCTGAGATTACGGAAATAAGATCAAGCGGGAACGCGGTTCACGTCACTGAAATACATAGAAAATTGACGTTTCCATCGTAGCTACAATACCTCGCCAGTGCCGTACAGAGCAATCGACAAATTGAAAACCTACGATTTCCAGTCTGCAATTCTGAACTGATCGATTTCTCAAATGTCCAAAATGCGAGAGAGAAAAGCAAAAACAATGCAAACCTCCTGCATGGAGAGAAATGCCGTTTTTTCCAATATTGAAAATCAAACTATAGAATAGTGACGTATAGTACTCCATACTTAAATATATATAAGATAAGTACGGAAGTTTACGATGGAACACATGACAAAGAAACGTTAACCATGCGATCCCCGAGACAATACGTGAATGGAGCTTCATACAGGCTTACGGAAATCCACAAGAATGATGAAAATATACACAAATGGCTTGTATTAATATGCTTCGCTTCTTTGCCTTCGTACTCAACCTATTCGTTTCATCCCTTCGCCTTGGTGGCTTCAATAACTCATCAATTCCCTGTTACAGGGCCTTTATTGTTAGTCGTAGAATAATGCAATAAATATATCTATACACACATACACACACATATAACTGAGCGAGAACAACGCTCGCGAGGAGGGTGCACTCTATCGCAGTGGTTCCTACGTCCGGATTAAGGTCTGGTTATGCCGTTGGGTTAGTTGGTGAGTCTGTGGTACAGCACTGTTCGAACTTCTATAATTTATATATATACGCACACACACGTAGACAGACACTTCGAGCGTGGAAAGCCCGGAAGCCTCTCGCTTACTCCGTTGCAGGACCTCGACAATGCACCATTTCGGAAAACTTTGCCTCTGCTGCATTACTCGCCCACCGCCTTCGCCTATGAATCGCTGCACAGCTATATGTCGAACGTTATACGCGCTGAAGGGCTCAAGCCGGGCTATTCGTAGCTAAATGTGATGAGGATTATGCCCTTTTACTTTGCAGCGATCGATGCACATATAAAACCGTGTGTGTCCGACATTGCTGATGTATATAGGCAACCAACACGTACAGAGGATTACGGTGGAACGTACTGCCGAGTTGCCACTAAGACACTGAAATTATACTATGGAAAGAAAGAGGGGTATAGAGAGGGCGAGTTAGAGGGATGCGGAGATTTAATTGGAAATGGAACGATGAGGAGAACGATGGGAAACCGTGCTTAGGTATTCTGCACACAGGCATACATATATACATAGATCTATATATACATAAAGAGAGAGCGAGAGGGAGAGAGAGAGAGAGAGAGAGAGAGAGAGAGAGAGAGAGAGAGAGAGAGAGAGAGAGAGAGAGAGAGAGAGTTTATAGTATATTATATATTTAAATATATCATATATATATAAGCGTCACAATCATAGGACATCCGGGGTCGGGAAGCACACCTAGTGGAATAATGGATTCGCGAAAGTAAATGAAACGCGAGCTCTTGCAGTTCTGCTCCCGTGTACCCTACCCCTTGACGAGCGTATATACGAGGATCTCGCGAGACCAACTGTCTCTCCCTCTCTCTCTCTCTCTCTCTCTCTCTCTCTCTCTCTCTCTCTCTCTCTCGTTCTCTCTCTCTCTCTCACTCTCTCCGGCTTTCGCCGTTGCTGGTGTGCCCTTCTGTCGAAAGGATGAGTCTCGTTGTTGGGGTTCGGGTTATCCGCGTGGTGTGGATAACCCGAATGGGTGATGGAGAAGGGTGGTAGGACTAGTGGTGGGGTTGCAAGAGACTAATCTCGAAACTTCGTTAAATGCCCGTAATTGCATCCGGCTCCCGGAAAAGCGACACGGCGCTCGGTCTCTTGCTCTCTCTCTCTCTCTCTCTCTCTCTCTCTCTCTCTCTCTCTCTCTCTCTCCCGCTTTCCCCTCTTTGCCAGTACCGCCCGCTCTCTAGCTCTTTCCGTTTTCCTGAAACACACTTGGAAAATCGTACTATAGTTACGTATAGGTATGGCTCTAATAGCTATACAGGGTTGCGCAGGGATACGATGCAGCGGGAGGAAGAGAATTGTAGAGCGCACAGGATCTCTGCCGAGCTTTTCCACCATTTTGCGATTATTTCGACGAAGCTTTCCGGCCGTCGGGAGAGAAACCATCGCATAAGTCTGTACAGCGTTCTCTGCAACGGCAACAACGAGAGGTTGAACGGAAGAGTCGGGGGCGAATATAGTAGCGATGAAAAGGGATATGCCGCTTGCAGAAACGCGCGAGAATACATACTGGTGGAGAGTTGCCAAAGTGCGAGGAGAAGATCGGGAGAAAGCAATGAGGAAGGATGCGGTAAAGGAAGACAGGTCCGAAGTGGAGAATGTTGTCATATTACTTCGGAAGCATGGTGGGGAGGGAGGGAGAGAGGGGAGAGAGAGGGGAGAGAGAGGGAGAGAGAGGGGAGAGGGAGAGTTCTGTCTTCGTTAGCAGGCTGTTGACGAAGAAAGGAATCATGCGAGAAAGCAGAGAAACCACCAGCATGGTGCTGATGCTCTCTCCAGTGAAAATGCGTTTTCGTTACTTCCCTTCGCGCCTGCTTTAATCTGTCAATCGCCGGCTAATAAAGCTCCGAGGACTGGCAGAGGTCATAAAAAATTGCTCCACCGATCGAACTGCCTTCTGCCTACGAATACTTGCATTTAAATCACCATTCTAAAGGTTGCCTTCTGCATAAAATTAGATAATGCCCTGCAGACTTGTCGGTCACTTTCTCCCCAATGGCATGTATTTCATATCCTCAACGGATTAAACATTGTCAACTACGATTGTTTGGTGCGAAATATCAGCTAATTCAGCTCGACCCGATTCCCTAGTGAATGAGAAACCGTGCGGTGATGTCTCGATCTTTGGCATAGTATTGACAATCCAAAAGCCAGGGACAGCGGAAATAAGAAGCCTGGAAGGTTTTTTCACGGCTACTAAGGGATCTCCGGAATTTGCCGTTGGAGACATCCTCCATACTCTGCACATCGGTACAACGTGGCGTACGTACTCGTTCTACCGTCAGGGAGCAAGGTGTCGAGAGCGTTAAGGGGATAAGCGGAGCATGTGATGTTGCTGTAACGCCAAAATTCCCGCGCTGACAGCTCCAGCATCTCGCGGAAGACCTCAGCACGGCCGATCTGGCAAGCGAGCGTCAGCGGTGTGAGCCCAGCGGTGTTGGCTATCCCATTCCGGGCTGGAAACTTCGGATGACGGAGCGCATATCCGAACATGTCCTGTGTCGAATATACAATAGGAAGACATTAGAGGTGCGCCGGGAACAAAAACACTGTCTATGCTAGGGATGCATACCCGCGCGCGAAAGGGCACCTTGTCAAATGCGGGTCAAACCGAAGTTATTTCGTGATCGAGAGCCCTCGGTATGAATACAGGGCGACCCGTAGATCTTAGGTGACTACGCATCTGTGTGTGTCTGCATGTTCCTCTTACTCTCGCTCCGTGTAGTCACAACTATCCAGCGAGAGTGCCTCGGAGAGTCGAGTAAATTCCTCGCGGTCTTCACTCCCCAACCGAAAATACCGTTTGCCGAATAACTCATTGCTGAGGGTACAGGTAGTAGGTAGATCGGTAGCGAGGAATGGGAAAAGAGGCTGGTGGCATTTATGTAGCGTTGGGTCATGGGATTTCGGACGGCCCGGCGAATAAAGATGCGTCTCGTGTTTGCAAGCAGTAGCAGCTCCCAAACAAGAATCATGGCGATATCTTGAGATGGAGGAGTATGGGGGAGTTTCAATAGACATTTGGGTCGTAATCTGATAACAACAAATTCGACGTATCTTCAATGTTCTTGGCCGTAACCGCAATCGATCAAGGTGCTACCCAGTCGCGATCTTTGGATACCTGACCCGCCGTGTAAAGGCGGGTTGCGGTGCGGTGACGTTTGCAATCGCGTGAAGACAATTGCCTCCGCCAACCTTGATAGAATTAAACTCTTTGTCGTTAGCTAAAATTCACTTTACGATCTGTTCCAAGCATATGTCATGCACATTTTGGGATTGCGATGGATAAGCAACTTATCCGGTCTACGATTATCATCCAATCGAAATTATAACGTCCATTCGTACGTTTATAACGTACATGGTACCTGACTATCGGAAATTGACATGTCAGTTTTTAAACAGCGCTTTTTTCACGTATTCATATAGAACAAAAAAAATCAATTGGCAATTTCATACATGTCGTGTTGATCAATCCAACGATAATTAATTTCTTGCTTACATTGATAGAAATAATACCTCGAGGCTTTGAGTGCCACCCTGTAAGAAGCCTTTCTACATTATAGCTAACTACATGCGGTAAAAAAACACTTTTGACGAGCTCCTGTCGAGTTAGCGGAAAGAGCAAATTCAGTCGGTCAGACTATTCAGAAATTCAATTTTTCAAAGTGAATAGACCCGGTATATCTTTTTTCATTAGCGCTAAATAGAAGCGTACGATTTTTACAGAATTTTACATTTTTTTTTCTCAAAACTCTGTGTTATATGCAGAGCTTTACGAAAAGTTTTTGCGTTATGTTATAACATTTAAACAAATGGTTTTCATCGTTCCATTTTCATTGTCGTGACGACGTCGGGTGTTTATGTTACAGATAAGCGTAAATATATGAACCGAACAGCGTTTAGATATTGGGAGTGTCAACTCCGCGCGTAAAAGATTAAAAATACCTACGAGCTTGTCGCAAACGACGACCATATGAAGAATCATGTTTCCAAAGGAATCCTGCTCGTCGGGGTCGGCACCGGAGTCGAGTAGGAGATTGTAGACGCTTTCGTTGGCGCAACAGGCAGCCCAAGCGAGGGGATACTCGCCGAGATAAGCCAAGCCCTCGTAGTCGGTGTTTCTCGCCACTCGTTGAAGTTGCTGATCGCGAGGTAGAAAGAAACTACCGGTTGCCCGTTGCGAGACGAGAGCACCGGCCTCAACGAGATCCTGGACGAGTTCATTATTGGCGTAAGCGATCGCGAGGTGAAGGGCACCGGCGCCCAAATACTCCTCGCCCTCGACGACGTCTATGGCCAATCTCGGGAAACACTTGAGGAGTATGCGCGCTACTCTGGTGTGCATTCTCGTGTCACATATGATGAGAACGTGAAGGAGGGTCTCACCCAGTGAGCCACGATACTGCATCTGCCAGCAGGCTTCGTGATCGTTCCACTTTGCGAGTGGATCGAAACGTGATAGTGAAGCCTCGATTGGCAACACAACCTGATCGATATCACGAAATTTCCAACGAAGATATTCCGCACGATTTATCGATTGTCCCTTGCCGTCCGCGTACATGAAAATGCCGAATTGTTCTCGCATTAGTGACTCAACCTCGGGCTGACCACCGCGGGTGTAAGCTTCGATCAGCTCGCCACTCTTCTTGTAATTAGCGAGCCGATAGAGAAGACACTGATCCTCGTTGCTCGCTTGGCTTATCACGCGATCGAGTATCGAGCCAGCATTAACCTGGCTATCACGGCCGCGACGGGAACAGACTCCACCCATTCAGCCTCATTCATTATCCACCTTCGATTCTTCGCTTTTATGTAGAGTGATTTTTATCACGAGCTAGCCGCACTCTGCCTCGTTTACTCTCTCTTTGGCGTTCCCGTGAAATGCAAGGAAAAAATAAAACGCGCGTTGTAGAATCGTCGTTTTAGAAATCTTGGACGACATCAAATGGGTGAGATCTCTCAAGCAATGATCACATGGAGATGCGATGAAAATCTTCATCGTGCCATTAAAAAAAAACACTCCAAGTCTGTTCCATTCTCTGCTAATCCGTCTTGACAAGGCATGCGGTTGTTTGGAGACTAAGCAACTCCATAATTCCTACTCGGAATTTGATCCTTACTGCTTCATCTTCTCCTAATTGGTTTTTAAGAGGTATATGGTAATTTGGTGAGCAAGTAACTCCGTAAGTTTCTACTAGGAATGCAACGTACACGAACGATGCTTTCAATGAAAAGGCATGAAATGGACACAACAGCCCCAGAGAAAAGTAATCCCAAATAGAAAAAGGTTATTCCGAGATCCAGCATCAAACTACATCGAGACGATAATAAGATAATCCAGAAAATGGCGAAACCCTAAGACAGCAACGATACAGTGACACGACCTCGAGGTTAGCAGGGTGGTAGGAACAATTTCGCATCGACGCACGTTGCGTCGGGACACGCCGAGGCAAAACTAATGGGGTCAAGCTGCTCGTTATTTTTCGCACGTATCCCTCGATCTGGACTATCTCGGCAGCGCGGTGATGATGCCCACGAGCGTCACTTGCTATTCGCACTTTATCACTGTATACCCGACGTCATACCAAAGGTCTTTTTCCTCCCTCTTTGCCCTTCCCCGAAAAAACTGTCAGGCGCAATATTTTATCGGTCGGTAAACTCGATGTGTCTCGGCGATAACGAAGATCGTAGATTTTCGCCGAGAATTGGGTATGGAAGAGCTGGCACGGTTACAGAGCGAGAAAGTTGGAGAGAGAGTGTACGAAACACCACGGAAATTTTCACACGAGGCACGCGCCACGTACGACAAGGGTGGGATGGCGCGAAAAAGTTGGGTTGCGGCGGAAAAGGGCAAGGGGAAGCGACACGGGAAACCGACTTAGCCAAGAGGCTCAGGTGGACTAAACTCTTGGGTTGAATCCCTGCTCGGTCGACGCGGGTTAGGCTACGAACAACGTGTAGGTCGAAGGTTTCGTGATGTTCTATAGCAACGCTTTTGCCTTGCTGTGGTGCTCCTCCAACCCTCTCACCCTCGCTCTTTCTCTCTTGGTCCCTCTTCGGGTGTGCTAGCGGCAATCTATAAACAGTGCCTGGTGCAGCCAGATACGAGAGGGTCACTGGGTTGACGCGGCGTATTTTCAATCCTATAGCATACATTTGCGCTCACACGTACACCACACCCATAATTATGCATTTCTCAATGCCCACGCGCATACCCTGATGCAAGTGAACTTTTCCAAATCAACTGGAGGCATTATTCACCGGAGACTTAACGTTTTTCTTGCTTTTCCATAATTCCAACTCTTTCAATGAACTGAAAAGCCTATCGTAGACGTACTTCTGATTGGTAAAAAAAATGGTTCAGGCTCGTTTTCTGCAATTAAAAAAGAAACACCGTTCAAAGTTCGTTACCTGTCTCTGTGTAGAAATTCGAATCGGGAAAAAGTACTGCCTCGTATCTACCTTCCCGAGATAATATCAAGCCACGGTCAGGCCTTCCAGCATGGATCAGGTTCGCCATATAACAGATCTCAGACCAGGTCCCGTCGATACGTCGTTCCCTTTTTCGGTAATTGAATCGGAAAATCGCCGCGAAATGACGAGGCAGGTGATGGTGTACTGGCAGGGCCCTGCATGAGAAATAAACCGGCGGACGGATAAAGTAATGATCAGGTTCTGGAAAGGCTTTTGGTGATATACCCGAGTAAAATGGATAGTATCGGGTCATACAGATATTTATTATTTCACAATTATCACAAAATCATAAGCGAAAGTGCGGGCTGTTAGCAAACCTTTCTATACGTGATACAACAACGGGTCGAAGTTTCTTCGTTGTATGATGGTACCTTGGTTAGGCGAAGCGCTTCGCTTGGAGTCATCTGGCGGATTGTTGGCGAAATACGTTTAGTAGGTAATGTCTTTCCGGTCAGAGAATTGATATTTGCTGACAAGGCAACCTCGATTCTAAAAATCACGAACCACCAGCTTTACATTTTTGTCTTATTAAATAATTTGGTTATTAGTTAAGTTGAAATTAAGGGGGAAGTACCTTTACAACTTTCAAAAAATCGATTCTTTTTCCATAAAACGTTAGTCCAATGTCTTAAAAATATCGTACCAAAAATTTAAACCGAAATTCGAAGCCCTTTGGAAGTTATAGCTACAAACGTGACACAACTTCCGGACGCTTGAGGGCACTGCATGCTTTACCGACGGGGCTACCTACCTTTTGTACTCTACTGTTTCCAAATGCGTCCACGATTATTTTTGAGCATGCTCAAAATACTCAAAATGCCAATGAAAGTTTCAACTCAACGATCTGGATCTTGACTCCGAAGCACTTGAATTCTGGTCTGAAAATCGTCGAAATTGCATCCTATCTTCCAGCTTGACTATTCAACGATGAATATACTGAATATATGAATATTGATTTTGAAAAACATGCTCGCAATGGATATCATAATTGAAACTCAGTGCAAAAATTTCGCCAACAGCACCGACGCTCGACGGGTGCATCAACAAGAGCTCCTTATCAACCAAAGGGTCTCGAAAAGCACGGAAAAATCGGATGGCCGAAGAAAATTAATTCTTCGACGAAGCTGGAGGCTTAGTATATGGCCCTGGAATCGCCAATTGGCCAGTAAGTAATTGTTAACATTGACTTTTTCCGTGACTAAACTTTAAACGCCCTTTACTCAAAACTACATTTTTCAAATTGTCATACATCCTCACGTAAGAACTATTCAAACAAACTTAACCATATTCGGCACATGACTGAACAACATCACTACCTTGTCGGTAAGCCTAATCGCCTTGAAAAATCGGCCAAAAAAGTACTTTTCCATAGCAAAAGATAAGAAAAATTTCATAATAAATCGCAATAACTATTTAAAAATTGTATAATTCTTCGAATGTTTTATTTTTTACTTTTTTAGGCTTACAGACGAAATATGAATGTTTTCAATAAAAATCTTCAACCGCATTGATTTCAGAAGAAAACAACGAGCACCAAAGTGCCCGCCATTTTCGAAGTCCCGAGTCGACCTGCTCCAAAGCCAGCGGGATATGTCAGCCATATTTTTTTTTGTAATTTAAATAATACGTTTTGGTAGACCAAAGTACACCCTAATAAATGCCAAAGTTTCAAAAATCTGAAATAATTATTTCCCTTCCAAAAAAATATCCACAAAATCATGGTTTTTTTATCTTTGTAAAGGTATCTCTCCCCTTAATACTTGTTGTAATACCATTATTTATGGTAAGCATTTTTATTCTCGTCGATAATCATTGATACAAAAATGGTTATAATGGTGAATAGAATTACAACAGATGTATTGGTTTAATCCTAATCGATTATAAATAGGTCTGGTAGGGTAAAAAGCAACGCATCTTTACACAGTTCTTGAAGTTGGGCTCCACTTTTCAGGAAATGTCAATGTTCAGGCCGGGTATACATTACGTGAAAGTGTACTTGTTCGCAATGTATTCCGGCCAGAACATTCTTATTTCCAAACATGGAGTGTAAGCCGTAAAAAACTATTTTGTGATGTTCCCGATCTGTTTCATCCTACCAATCAAGTACATGGACTATTGGATGTCATTCAACGAATGACACAAATGTCCGGTAGGGTATCGAGACTAACAAGGCAAAAGTATTTCTTCATCGTGTACCAATTACGATTGAGAACTGTACAACTATACAAGATTCTCTATTATCAGAAGAATCTTTAACATCCGTCGTAGTTAAGGCTGGGCGTAGCATACATCTTAATAACTACTAACAAAAGAGCCGATTCAAAGACTGTTTAGATTCAAATTGTGTGGTGTACGACATTTTGCAACTACTAGAAAGAATAGCATAGCGTCCCGTATAAATGTGCACCTCATTCAACTAGTTTTCCACTCAATTGGCACACGTATCCTCGTGTATAAACGTATCTATGTGTGATCAGAAGTACATGCTTACGCGGCACGGCAAACTTCATTTTTCGATCGCTCCCGACGATGGGAACGAGCATGTTGACAACGACGATTCCTCCTGGTCCCTCTTCCTACATCCCCTGCTCGGTCATCCACTCTCTCCTAGTGCGATGATCTTCCATCAGTACGTACTCGGCGATTTTTTCTCTGCCTTCGATAAATCGACATCTCAGAGTGTACACACCAATTCCGTCTATACGTGCGTGCTTGCGGGCGTGCGTGTATGCGTGTCCGTGTGTGTGTGTGTGTGCGCGCGCGCACGTGTGCATGAGTGGGATATCCGAACAGACACGTAGGTATGGCAGCAGGTTGCCACTATGCTGCAGGTGCGTTTTCCCTATACTTATTTGTCGTTTTTCCTTGGGCAAAGGGAAAGAGGGACTTTCGATCGATACCGCGCGCGTCGTCTCATTTTTCTCCAGGGTATATCACCTCATTTCTCTTCTCTTTCTACTCTTAATCGGACGATGGCAATTTTTGGATTTTGGAACAGTAATACTGACGTCCTTATGGAAAAGCACGGATACTCACCAACATATGTCGATATTTATTTATATAGAGGGTATTCCATTCAAATTGAGCCATTAAAAAATATTCAAATCTGTCGACGACACAACCCACGTAGAAATTTCCATAGGGTGCGATTCAGAACGCTTTCAGGTTACCTAACTGTCATGGTGGGGCGCTTATAAGGGAACCCGATAGCGCTTTGCTAGAAAGTGTAACGTTCTGTCACATATGGGCCGTAATCACGTTACCTGATCAGGCGTTTATAATGCCGCTTGATCAGTGATCAGGTCATTATAATACTGCCTTATGTAGCCAATACACATACATGCTCGTATACATACACACTCTACAATATAGGCATACAAGGACTAGAATGTATTTGTCGATAGGTATATTTTTATTAAGGAAAGTTACAAGAAAGGTTATCATTAGATTAATTAAAAATAGTATAGAGATCATTATAAATAATGTCCCATTTACGTTTTATGTTGAAGTGTATTTATTCCGAACCGCGCGGTTCCTTCCCAATTCATGGCATTATTCATTACTTTTCACACGGCTTGCTCAAAATCTTTTAATGGAAAAAAGAGGAAAATATACGTTCGTTCAAGTCGAACACCCCGTAAATTATTAATTCGTGTTTTTCGGACATGAATTTGTTAAAAAAACATTTCTTTAGCAATTTAGGCATTAATAACGTATTAACGTCCATATATATTTTCAGCTTATACATATCTTGTTCGAACGACGATGGCAGATTTTGTACTGTGTTTTGAGATTTTGAAATGCAGCAGAACCTTTTAACACGCATCCGAGTTGTATAACGTTTTTTTTTTCATAACAGTCCACAACACCTTTCAAAAACGTAAAAAACTTGAAAGATAATATGCTGCTTAATTAAAATTTCCACGTAGGATATAGGAGGTTATGTACGTTGATTTGGGATGCTGGGGCAGCTATAAGGAAAGCCCCAATAGGACCTTATTAGGCCAAGCCCTAGTAGGGCCATATTAGTATTGCCAGATATACGGGAGTAAAAACGCACCCTGATAAGGCCGCAGTAAGATAGCCTTCTTACTCCCGTACTGATTTGGTGGCTATCCGGCACCAATCAGGCGTGACTTATTACGACATTCCAGACTGCAGCATGATAGCGGCGTGATCAGTGTTAGGCTGCCGGATCCAAATTTCTAGACAGGAAGAATATGTTTTAGATAGAAGTTAAGGTATTCCTTTCACGAACCCGAATATTTAACAATTACCTGTTTTTCATCTGCAATTGAGTTGAAATACATTGCAGTATACCGGTGAAATTTTAAGCCAAGTTACCGAATTTTCAACAAAAAATTACGACTTTAAAAATCCTCTAATTTGTGCAGCACTTTATGGAGATGATATGCTGGCCACTTTTATATTTAATAATTTATATACTAAATAACTCTAGATGTATGATATAAATTGCTATAAAGTTTGGAAGATTCCGTAACGATAATAAGTCCAAGGGGTCACCGAAAGTTTGAAGAAAATACTATTCATAAAACTTAGAAAAATATGACTTGCAGAAGAATTTTCGTATCCGTGACTTTTCCGTGAACATGTAAAAATGTCTAAATGTATAAAATTTTTGCGAATTTTCAAATACAGTTCATCGTTGGGTATAATAATTGATTGTAATTTAATTTTATTAAGCATCACTGTAACCTACTAATGATTCAAAAGCGCCCGCAAAATACGGCCCCCACGAGAGGAATACCTTAATTGATCGCAGGAGGCATGATAGCTGATCCAGGTTTTTTTTTCCATATAGACGCGTCGAGACAACGGAGATCAACGCTGTTTTTTGTCTCACATGGAATCATGTATTTTTCAATGTAATACCAAAGAGATAGGAGAAATAATTATCATTCCAGGGAAATGTAACAAGTTTTTACAAAATAAATGCTTTACAAAAAACAAAAAAAAATGGCGGGTTTAATGCAAATAGCTAAATATAATACATATAGTACCCGTACAGAAATACACGTAATACCCGTGCAGAAATGGTCACAGAGATCCCATTGGATTCCCATACTTGGTCCCAATTCTTCATAAGGATCCAATGGGTATCGTATTGGATTCCTACACTAAAACGTCGCCCTCATACATTGGATTCTAATCGGGATTCTCCATTGAAATGTACGAATCCAATTTCGATATGAAGGAATCCTAAAAGATTCCGACATATCGAATAGAATCCGTTACAATTTTGGATGGGTCCCGCCGCATTCTGTACATTGCATTTTCTAAATAAAATATATACCTACACTTCGCAAAGAAATTAAACAAACAAGAATTTTTTTTAATTTTAGTGATTTTTAACACGCTGTAACTACCCGAGTAGAAATATTGTCAGGCTGGCTTGATATTTGATCCGGGCCTGATCACGTTGTAGTACGGACGCCTTACTTAAGGTATGCCTCAATATGCCTGATCCGGTCGGTGTCAGGTGATAGTCAGGCAACTGGATGTAGTGTTTCCTTCAGTTGCCTGATCCAACTAGCTTCAGGCTATGGTGAATCAAGCGGACTTACGGCTTGCCTCAATTCGCCTGATCCAGCTAGCTTCAGGCGATGGTCAAGCAACTGGACTTACGGCTCACAAAACATGTGATAAAGTAGAGTAATAAGAAAAATGTAAGTGTGATAAAGTAGAGTAATAAGAAAAATTTGTGATAAACAAGATTCCTATTTAGTTTATGAAATAAAGTATCAACGTTATTTGTAATTTGTGTGTTTTTCTATTTTGGGTTTGCGTGGTATTTTTTATTTCAGGAATAAATAGGAAATCCACAGCAGAGGTACATTCCATCATCCTGACTAGGCGATGATGCTTCAATTCAATTAATCCTTGAAAAATAAAGCCCTGATCAGGCTTAAATTTTTTGCACTGATCAGGCCTTTATTTTTTACGCTGATCAGGCTTTGATTTTCTATCCTGATCAGGCCTTTATTTTGCACTGTAATCAAGCCTTGATGTTCTATCCTGGTCAGGCCTCGATTTTTTCACTGATCAAGTCTTGACGTTCTATACTGGTCATGCCTTGATTTTTTTCACTGATCAAGCCTTGATGTTCTATCCTGATCAGGCCTTGATCTTTTTCATCGATCAAGCCTTGATTTTTTACCCTGATCAGACCGAAGTCAGGGAAAGTGTCACAAAAATGATCAGGGCTTGATCAAAAATCCTGATCAAGGCATGAAAAAGAAATCAGGATGCCTGATCAGGCCTTTCTTGTAGCCGGAGCAGGATTTCTACTCGGGTATGTGAAAAAGGATCGCATAAAGATGATGAAAAAAGCATTTTGAAACTTGAAGTCTTTGGTTTTTGAATTTTTTATCTATATTTTTTGTTCAGCCATAGTTATGTCGCAATCGAAAGAAATATCGCGCAACAAAAATTTTCAAAATTTGTTGTTGACTTTTAGAGTGTGCCTGGGCTTGGGAAACTCTTTCCCGACTCCCGAGGTCAGAAAGTTTGATTATTGACCGAGCGAAGCGAGATCTCAAAATCTACTGGAACAAATCGGCGTTCGTATGTTTGTATGTTTGTTCGACGATAACTTGCGTACCGTTGATCCGATCTTTATGAAATTTTGTGGGCAAGAAGTAGTTTATGCTAATACAATTTTTAAGTTCGAATATATGCGAAATCGGTCAAGCGGTTGTAAAAATATAAGGGTTGCAATGTATCAGTCCGGAGAATTGAGACCGAGCGAAGCGAGGTTCCCATAAACTAAAAATGTAAGGCCTTAGGCCACTCTAGGATTTTTCAAAAATCAATTTTTTTTTAAATGTATCTTAGTACCTATAAAATTATATTCCAAAAGATGATGGGTGTGAAAAATCTCTAAGTACTCGATTTTCGAATTCTAGGGCAACCCCGCTTGCTTCATGTCGTGACTTTCTACTAACTTTAAACGCGTTTATCTCAAAACTACATTTTTCAAGTCGGCCGGACTCATAACTCAAACGAATTTCAACTGATACACTTGAAATTTTAACTGTATATTTAGAATTACATTTTCTAAGGCACTACGTAGGATTTTTTTATTATATTGCATAGTTCCTTTTTTATAAACAATTTTCTGTCGATTTTTTCATAGCATTTTATACTTTTTGTTTTAGAAATGCACCATTTTGGCAAAAAACAATATATCAAAAAAGTTCTACGTACTTCTATAGCCATTCTTACATATAATCGAAAAAACTTTAGTGTCTCATCATAACTGAAAAATTATAGGAGCTGTTGGTCCGGCTGTTGACTTTCTAGAAATAAAGGCGTCATCGGAATAATGCTGCACATTTGCCATTTTGACATGTGTCGCGGTAAAAAATTTATTTTGTATAGTCAATTACGTGTATAATAAAACCCTTATTTTGTAATTCCGATTTATCTTATGGTTTCGCTGAAAAAAAATCACAAAATATGCCCTTTTTGGCCTCTAGAGTAGCCTAAGGCCTTAAGAGACGGACAGACGGAAAGATAGAGTGACTTTTGCAGAAGAGAAGAGATTGGGCCGTCTTGCGAGTGTAATAGTGCGAAGAAAAAGAAAAACAAAACATGTACTGATAGAAAAATTCTTTTAATATTAACTAGATGCGTCTACTTGATTTTTTAAATTTCAATTAACTAGGTTTTTCGTGAAATTAAATTTTTCCTATTGCATTCCATTGTTAAAATTATTTATTTTAAGTATATTTATTTATTCAAATCAATATCTAATTAATATTGTCTAATAACTAAATATTTGATTCATTCCTAATAAATCTGTGATTTGGTTTTATCTGGTAGTATAAAACAAAAGAGACAGACGGGAAAATGGTACGTAATTCAGTCTCTCAAAAATCTCATGACTTTGTTTCCATTAGAAGTCTGTTGTAATATTCTGCAGTTGAGGAAAATAGTTAGTCTTTCTATACATAAATGGTCGCGCCTGTTAATAAAAGGCACAATGAAACCTTTATTTTTTTTCCAAATAACAGCTTTGTTAGAGAAAAAAAATAAAAATAATTTAACTCTTTTTCACCACACTTTTATGTCAAGAACCTATATTCCTTGATCACATTCAAGAGATATATCGTGTTTTATCTTTATTCATTTAATTTGAATCTAATCTTTCTTTTTTATTTTGAATATATTTAATATTTAAAAAGAATAGCTTGAACAAATAAAAAAAAAGTTCGAAACAAATAGGGACGTAGTAGGCCGTGAGACAAGGAAAAAACCTATTCAATTTAAATAGATTCTATTTAAATTAAATATTTTTTGGCAGTGTAATTTAAAAAAAAACAAAAAGATAATGAAAATAGTAGTTGATATAATCAATATAATCATAATGAATAATAAAAACATAGTAGTTTATGAGATATGAGGGAAAAACATGAACGTACGTGAAATACATGTACATCCTCTCTTCTTTTTTTATAGTATTTCACTACCCTAAAAGGGTAGTAAATTTAATAACACATCTTGAATAAATTTAAGTAAAACCCCTTTAATCCTTTTAGAGGTTGAATATCACAGAATCCTGTCTTAGTGGATAAAATAAATAATTACATCTTAAAAGGAAACTACTGTTAAAATTGTATGTTTCTATCTTCAGTGGTTTGGGCTGTGCGTTGATCTGTGAGTCAATCAGTGAGGACATGTCTTTTATAGATATAGAGTAGCTTCCGCCCGTGGCTTCACCTGTGTTGAATTTGGCCCACAGCAACTTCATTAGAAGTTGCAACCCGCATTAGTGGTTGTTTTAAAAAAGCCTAAAATATGCGTTTTATTATTTGTTTTGAAGAATATTTATACCGAGTTTCAAGTTGATACTCGCAAGGACTACAATTCTCCATACAAACTCTTACATCCCATTTCACCTTCTTCGGGGTTGACTTTCGAAAAATCCTTTCTTATTGGGAGATAACATATGAAAAGGAACCTATTGTCCACTTTTCACGTTTCTACCTTCAACGGTCTAGGCTGTGCGTTGATCTGTCAGTCAGTCAGTCAGGACATATCCTTTTATAGATACAGATTTATGCCAAGCTTCGTGTCAATCGACCCGTGGAATAATTTATTTCCATAGAAGATTTAACCCGCCCTTTAACCCCTAAAATGGGGTTGTATTGAAAAATGTTGGAACATGTGTTTGATTATTTTCTTCGAAGACCATTTGTACCAAGTTTCGAGTCAATCGGCTCATGGAATATCTTGTTTCCATACAAAATTCAACACCTTTTTTCACCCCTAAAATGCAGTTGTTTCGAAAAATCCTTAAACAGGTGTTTAATTATTTTTCTCAAAGACTATTTGTGCCAAGTTTCAAGTCAATCGACCCAAGGATTTTTTTATTCCACACAAACTTCAACACTCTTTTTCACCTACTAATCGGGGTTGTTTCGGAAAATGCTCAAACACGTGTTGAATTATTTGCCTTGAAGATTATTTATACCGAGTTCCAAGTCAATATGGCCCAATAGAATAAAATGTTCCATACAAACTTTAAGGAGTTTCGATACCAAACGAAATAGTGGTAGGTTGAAATTTATATCACCGAGAGATTAATTAAGGATGCATTGACTGCCCAAAAATCAATCAGTTTTACAACATAGTTTCGGAGATTTTTAATGTCTCCGAATCTTTATCCATTTGGGAATACACACGACACTTCGTAAACACCAATTATAAGGCTGTAGGCCCAAAATTAATAGTGATAAGCCGATAAAAAAAACTAAGCAAACAGTTGATTATAGTGTTACAAACGACGTGGTGAATAATCAAGTGGTTTCTCTATGTCGTTCGAAATAATATTCGCAAAAAGATGTGAATTTTGAACACGAACGGTTTGCTTTCGGACAATAACGAAACTTGTAGGTCAAACGTGGCAACACCTCATTAACGGGCTCTATCTAGTGAGCCACTCCAGTCAAGCATTAACTGGCGGTAATTTCAAAATCGGCGAGTGTTTGAAACGCACATAGTTTAACAGCATTCGAACTTTATAAAGACATGTATTTTATGTAATGTAATTATAATATCCATTTGGCATAGTTTTCATAGCGAACAACCATTTGGTTTTACGTTTCAAACACTCGCCGATTTTGAAATTTAGTCACCAGTTAATGCTTGCCTGGAGTGGCTCACTGGACAAAGCCTATTAATACTGCAACGTTTAACCTACAAATTTCGTTAAGGGGCCAGTCCACTTTAGAGCCACGAAAAAAGGCTATTTTCGCGATTTTTTTTTTTAGGATTTTATAAAAGATATTGTTGGAGAAAATAGATCGTCGAGTTTATATTTTCGGAGCAATACGCGCGCCCTTACATTGTGTGACGATAGGAGGGAGATCTCCTATCGTGTAATATTCTCGGGTTCTACCTTTTGTCCTTATTCGTCTCGGAGACTTTGTACGAGAAAAACGTCCGATAGCCTGCTCCGCGAGTGCTATACTTTTGTATATAGTTTAGCATTAAATATCTTTAAGACAAAATAAATCGATCCAAAATCTACACCTCAACAGATATGAATATAAAAGTTGTTGGGCTTGATAAATAAAGTCTTGAAATACATCAAAAAATTTTTTTTATCATTTTATTCATTTTTAAGTACAAAGACTATAGTTTAACGTAACGCCTCAAAAATAGGTGGGCTAGGTAGCTCCATCACAACTCGGCAACGGCTTGTCTGAAACAAAAAAATCAAAGTCCATTAGATTCAGTATGACACCAGCTACAAAATGAGCCTCGGATATAAAGTTTTATCCAAAAATAAAAAAATGGCAGATGAAAAACGAAAAAGGTAAAAAAACGCGTTTTTTCGCAGTTTTTCGCAAAAAAAAGAGTAAAAATCAGAATTTTAAAACCATCGAGGGTCATCTTGTTGCGAATCATGTTTACAATATGTGGTTCAAATTTCAAGCGAATCGGTTTATTAGTTTTAGAGATACGATGGAGCTAGATTTTGAAAACGTTGTTTCGAGAAAAACGCGTTTGAAGTTTATACTATGAAAAACTCTTACCTAAACTCAATCGGCAATTCCTGCACCGTACAAAATCCCTTCTGATTGCTCATCATCCTCGATTTCTTCAAGTCTTGCTTGCTTTCGTTTGGTTCTGGTCTCTTTTGAGAACTCAGAACTGCGGCGGTTTGCAGAGCGAACACGCTCGTCATCGCGATTGTCGGCGAATCCGATGGCGATCGGGCCGAGTTTGACGTCCGTTATTTCCATTATTTTAAGTACTGGACGAAATCCTTCATTCAAGACACACGCGGAAACTTTGCAGGCAATGTCTACGATTTTTTTGCCGTTGAACATGTGTTTAGGTACCATATTCCATACGCAGTTGTTAAAACTTTCATTATTGTTTTGCGTATGGCCACCTAAACACCTTTCGAGCAGTTCTGTTTTGGTGAGATCCTCGTAAATAGGTTTTAAAACTTCCTGTACTTCCTCAGAAAGAGCAGGAGGATGTTTGTGGCCGATGGGTCGGCCGAGCGCGCTATACACTCAGGTAGACGAAATGAGGTCCTGACGTTCAGGTAAAAAAAAATACTTAGAGAGCTCGGATTTTCATAAAATTTTGACACAATATTTCTGAATGTATGTACTTTCTAAAACAGTAAAAAAAATCGATTGAAGTTTGCATCGTTGAAACGCAACGAAAGTTTCGTCGTTGAACTTTTTTTTGGCAAATTAGGGCCTCGAAAATGAGTCAAATGTTTTTTGGAATTCTTCTTAGAGATCTTCAGTCTGAATCTGTGAGAAAATTTTTTTAATGTTAATGAAAATGAGGAAAATAAATGAATAAAAGAAAATTCTTGTTGCGTTCCAACGATATAAACTTCAACATCGTGAAAACAAATCCGTTCGGGCTTAAAATTCACATCTTTTTTCGAATATTATTGATAAACGAAGTAGACAAAACCCCTGATTATTTAGCACGATATTTCTAGCACTCTAATCACGGTTCGCTTAGTTTTTTTATCGGCTTGTCACTATTATTTTTGGGCCTGCAGCCCTATAAACGGTGTTGACGAGGTATCGTAAGTATTACTCAATGTATAAAGGTTCAACTTGAAAAGTACAAATATCCAAAAGTATGTTGTAAAACTCATTTGTTCTTGGACAGTAAATGCATTCTTAATTTATGTCTTGGTGATATAAATTTTTATCGCCGACCACCATTTCGATTTTGGTATCGAAACTCTTTACAACCCGTTTTACGCCTTTAGGAGTTGAATATGACAAATACCTTTCTTAGTGTGTGTTTACATCATAAAAAGAAACTAAGGTCGAAATTTCACGCTTTTATCTACAGTGGTTTGGGCTGTGCGTTGATCTGTTAGTCAGTCAGTCAGTTAGGACATGTCCTTTTATAGATATATAGAAGATAGATACAAACTTCGCCACCCCGTTTCTCCACTTAGGGGTCGAATTTCTCGAAACGCTGAAATCCGTCTTTCATTAATTGTGTCAAGAAGCTCGAATACCAAATTTCAAGTAAATCCGACCAGATTTAAAAAAATTTCCATAAAAACTTTGCCACCCGTTTCCTCCCTTTAACGGTTAAATACCACAAATTCCTTTCTTGGTAGGTGTTTACATCATAAAAGAAAACTACTGTCCAAGTTTTACGTTTCTATCTTAAGTGGTTTGGATTGTGCATTGATCTGTCAGTCAGTCAAGACATGTCCTTTTAGAGATATAGATAGATAGATGACACTCGGAGTGAAGACGCATCGACTGACACCTTACTTCTCGAAGTACGTTAAGTAGTTTATGAGATATGAGGGAAACACACGAACGTACGTAAAATACATATACACCCTCCCTTCTTTTTTGGTAGTCGGGTAAAAACGGAACATCGCGAGATCTCAGTTCGAGGCAAACTACGAGTTACAACGTGTTGGAAATTACTAAAAAATCTTAAAAAAATACGAGTTTTTTAAATTTTGTTGCGAAGTTTAAATATACAAAATGAGTGAATTCCCAAAAAGTACAAATCTTACCTTAAAAAAGCAAAAATCGCTTAAAAGTGTATATCTTAAAAATCGATGTGAATCCACTGTAATTAACGTTGTGTATCAAGAGACGCGGCAGCGTCTCGACGCCAAGTAATAAAAAAAAAACGACTGTCACGACAACGACACGCCGCGCACTCTTTGTACACCAAGATGGGCTTTAGCAGACGACTTTTTAACTTATAATCGACATTACGCGAAAACGCTGAGACGAATCGAAAATCTAATGACATTTTACCAATGAAATGTAATTTTTTCCTATCGATTTTGTTTGGGTCATTTTTCGATCCGCCTACTCAAACTTGAGATCTCGTAATATTTGGCCGAATTTCCGAGCGACTCTTTTGCCACAAAAATTCTTCAACACTTTAGGACGTTCCAGACTCGTCGGTTTTCTTGGAGGAATAAAGTTATTCGGTCGCATCATAAGCTATACTACATACGTCCTTTTGGGGAAAGCGTTAACATGTGGAAAGCCAGCGTTTCAGCCTGAAGTGCACTGTTTGCGCCCTTCAGGGCAATGCTACTATAAACAAACGATCGCGCGCTAGAAACGTCAAAAGTCGGGTTCTGCGAATGCATGACCTCTGTCGGCCATACAGAGTCGGAACGGTACCCGCAGCAAGACTCGACGCAGCCCCGGCTCGAGTCGGTAGGGCAGAACTCGTACGAGCCCCTGCCACCTACCGGGAGATTGTAAATGCCTTCCTGCGTCTCGCAACGCGTGTGTGCGTGTATGTACGTGTGCATTACTACGTCGGCCGCACGCGGTTGAAGATTTTTATCTTCCCGCGGGCTGACCCTTCGTAGCGCGTACAAACCGCGTGAGCGTATATACATGCGCAAACATACATAAACACAGTCAGCGTCGAGAAAGAACTTTATTTTCGTTTCTCAACGCCAACTTCGCAAGAAATTCAAAAACCCGAATTTCGCAGCAAGAGTCCTTGCTGAGTGTAGCGATTGGCTCAGTAAACATTTACGGTATAAACAATACAAACATAATTGTTTAAACAATTATGAATGCATTTATTCTCGACCACGATTGTGATCGGTAGATACGGTACTTTCAGTACCTCTCAGCAAATAGATTGCTGTTTGCGAGCCGCAAAACGTTACGCTAAAAATGATGCAAAAATAATTGTTTAAAAAATTATTTTTGCGTTTTTCCTCGATCACGATTGTGATCGGTAGATACAGTATACTCAGTAGCTCTCAGCAAATAAATTGCTACTCGCGAGCCGCAAAACGTAACGATACAAATAATGCAAAAATAATTGTTTAAAAAATTAGTTTTGCATTTTTCTGCGATCACGATTGTGATCGGGAGATACGGTACTTTCAAACCTCTTAACAATTATGATTGCTGCTGGCGCTATGTAAAATCCAACGGTAAAAATAATGCAGCCATAATTGTTTAAACAATTATGAATGCGTTTATCTCGACCACGATTGTGATCGGTAGATACGGTACTTTCAGTGACTCTCGGCAAATAAATTGCTGCTTGCGAGCCGCAAAACATAACAATAAAAATAATGCAATCCTAATTGTTTAAACAATTATGAATGCGTTTATCTCGACCACGATTGTGATCGGTAGATACGGTACTTTCAGTACCTCTCAGCAAATAGATTGCTGATTGCGATCCGTGAAACCTAACAATAAAATAATGCAAACATAATTGTTTAAACAATTATGAATGCGTTTATCTCGACCATGATTGTAATCGGTAGATACGGTACTTTCAGTACCTCTCAGCAAATAAATTGCTGATTGCGAGCCGCAAAACCTAACAGTAGAAATATTGCAATCATAATTGTTTAAACAATTATCAATGCGTTTATCTCGATCACGATTGTGATGGGTAGATACGGTACTTTCAGTACCTCTCGGCAAATAAATTGTTGCTTGCCAGCCGCAAAACATAACAATAAAAATAATGCAATCATAATTGTTTAAACAATTATGAATGCGTTTATCTCGACCATGATTGTAATCGGTAGATACGGTACTTTCAGTACCTCTCAGCAAATAAATTACTGATTGCGAGCCGCAAAACCTAACAATAGAAATAATGCAATCATAATTGTTTAAACAATTATCAATGCGTTTATCTCGATCACGATTGTGATGGGTAGATACGGTACTTTCAGTACCTCTCGGCCAATAAATTGCTGCTTGCGAGCCGCAAAACATAACAATAAAAATAATGCAATCATAATTGTTTAAACAATTATGAATGCGTTTATCTCGACCACGATTGTGATCGGTAGATACGGTAATTTGAGCATATATGATTGCCTCTCAGTATATATGATTGCTGTTTGCACGCTGCAAAGCATAACGGTAAAAAATAATTCAAAAATAATTGTTTCAACAATTATCAATTTGTTTTTTCTCGACCACGTTTGTGATCGGTAGATACAGTACTTCCTATACCTCTCAGTAAATGCGATTGCTATTTACGCGTTGCAAAACTCAATGGTAAAAATAATGCGACAATGATTGTGTAAACAATTAAAGCATTTCTTCTCGACTACGATTGTGATCGGTCGGTGCGGTACTTTCTGTACCTCTCATCAAATATGATTACTGCTTGCGCGCTGCAAAACATAACGGCAAAAACAATGCGTAAAAAATTGTTTAAACCATTAAAGAATTTATTCTCGACCACGATTGTGATCGGTAAGCGCGGTACTTTCTGTACCCCTCAGCAAATATGATTGTTGCGTACGCGCTGCAAAAATCAACGGTAAAAGGAATGCAAAAATAATTGTTTAAACAAGTATTTTTGCTTTTTTTCTCGACCACGATTGCGATCGGTAAGTGCGGTACTTTCTATAGTATACAACTTGATGACGTTGAAGTTTGTATTGTAAGATGCATCAAAAACTTATTCATTTTAATGGCCCAATTTTTTTATTATTTTCATGCTGAACAGATTATTACAACATTTTCACATAGTCTTAGACAAGTTAAATTTGCACAAAGATTACTCTCTATAATAATAAAAATAAAGAAATGGAAAAAAATATGTTGGGGTGGTTTGAAAAATAAAGTTTATAAAGCGACTTTTCAGGGCTTACTGTTGATGAAAATTGTAAAACACATGAATATTTATTTCTCCTTATTTATAATTTATTCAAAACAATACATTATTTAATTTTAGTTTAGGCTTACAAGCAGTTTAGCCTTACAAGCAGCTAATTTAATAATAAATTAACACTGAGAAATGTTAATTTTCCACTTTCTATACCAACTGAAGTCAAATTCGACGATATATTGGCGTGTGCTTGACTGAGGTTTTGTCAGTGACTGTACATCTGTTTCAACTGGACAACAAAAACATTTCTCAAATTGTAAATTCAAATAATATTTTAAGATAAACTTATTATTATCAATAATAGCCCAAAAACTCAATATATGAATTGTCCAATGAATGCTATTAATTAATTGTTAAAAAAAGGCGATATTCTTTATTACTTTTATTAATTTCTCGACAATTACTGTCGATTTATTTGAAACTTAGCATAATTAATTGCTTGATCCTAAATCTTGATGATATAATATTTTCATGATGAAAATAAAGGAATAAAAAAAATGAAGAAAAATATCGGTTCATTCCAACGATGCAAACTTCAACCTCATTTTCCGGATTGGACCAAAAAATCTTACATATTAATTCTTTTCATAACCTATATATTTGAGGTAGTACTGAATGGATAAAAACATTTTTAGTCAGAAATTGCTGAAATCTAACCTCGACGAAATACGAAAAAAACCTATCTCGACGAAAACGTCACCCAGGTGACTCGCGCGATGAAAGTGTCCGCGGTTCCGTTGGACTTCTCACGACACAAAAACAATCGATTTTTTCTTGTTTTTCGACGAAAAACACGAAAAAAATCGATTGTTATATAACACACGAAAATTTGTTACATTTTCTCCACACGGACCCTCAGCTGTCACTTTCTCGGCTCATCGAGTTCAAGCCAACACCGATATATGTCGAATGCGTCATGAGCGCCACTCCGGAGCCTCGGTATTCGCGGGAACTAAACTCTACGCAGTTCGTGCGACATATGCTCGAAATCGTCAACAAATACCAACTAATTATAGATTCCCACGGATTTCCTGAAATATGTGATGGAATCAAATGATTCAGGTGCCAAAATGTGTGTTTTGAATATGGCTACGTGGCTCTTCTCCCCTCCAAGTTGTGACATGAGCCAAACTTTTTATTTCACATCATTTCTATCGCGGCTTCAGCATGGTAATACAATCTACTTTTTTTTTTTATTCAACAGATTTCATGAGAAGACAGCCGTTCGTCTATCAATTTAACATTGTCTGGTCAAATTTCGTGAAATTCTGAAGAGCCGTTTAGGAAATCCGTGGGTATATACTGTTACGTCCTAACCGGCGGATATCCATCTCGGTCAAGAAGAGCGATTTCCCCCTTTACTCGTTATTCGGACGATCCGCGTTATATTAGGACAAGTTTCCCTGTTTCAAGCCTAACCTTACGGAAAATTGCTCAGGATGGGCTGGAGAGTGAAAATCGCGATTATAAACCATGACTCGTTATTAAGAAAAAAAAAAAAAAAGAGAAAAATGATACAAACGTGAAATATTTAGTTAAAACAAAGAGAAATAATTGCAAGTTGAAAGAGAGAGGGTGAATTCCATTACGAACTATTTGAAGAGCAAAATTCTCGCGTTTCCAAACATTACCAGCAATTATAAGATCAGAATGTTGTCAGGGTGAAAAGAGCGATGTCGTGTAAGTTCCAAGCTATCGGGCGTCTGATTGGGGAGACGTCCGACGTCGGTGAAATAGGAGAACATCCCCATCCTTTCCCTCACGCGTGTGAAAAATATTCACAATTACTTACCTCGTTTGGGTCCAATGAGACGGAATAGGTGAAACCCAATTGTTCCTGCTGCGTGAATCGGTGTAGGAATTCGTGATGGCCAGGTAGTTAAGATGTCAAAATGCAGTTTTAGACTCTTGATCCTTTTTCTTTTATTTTATCCCTTTTTTCCACAATTTTCACATTTCCGAACTCTTATTATAAAACCGACTTTTACTACGACTGCGATTACACTAATTATAGAAAGATTAACGACGGCTAATTTCTTGTTTCAAAGAAAGAAAAAAAAAGAAAATTGACGGAGACTCCTTAGATAGCGAACTCGACTTGATTAAAAAAATGTTGAGAGACTTTCCTCCAATTACGATTATGGAAGTTTCAAAAAGAAGTGACTACTCGGGATTCGGTCGGCAGACTGACTTAAGAATTTTCCTCTTTCACGATGTAAGAATTAAGCGATACAAATTCCGAGAGGGTAGGGGCACGCATCGTTGGTGATGCGTCTCTTGGGGATTGGAGAATAGTGCATAAAACATAGGTCGTCTCACATGATCGGTTAAATTAGAGTGGGGGAGTACTTTGGGAAATTTTTGATTGGTTAAGGGCTACGATCGATGCTGCCTTTCTAAGAATTGGATCTACGTTTTTTTTATCTCGAAAATACTGCGAAGTGAGAATAAAGGAGGTCATGTGCACGGCGAAGTGCCCATGGTTCGGGCCTTGTTGATTTTACGGCCGGATCGATTCGGATATTTTGTTTATCAAACGCCGGAGTTTTCGTGCTATCGTTTCGAGTCGCCATGTAGGCTCATTTTTATGATTTAATAAATAATCTTACGGTAAGGAAAATACATGAACGCTTTTCGGTGAGAAACTACGCGTGGTCTTTCTACGGTCTTAAGACGATAGTCCGACTCACAACCGTGGTTCTCAAAAACCTTAATTCATCACTCTGAGTATTGTTCACAAATTTTCGTCACATTATTTAAAAGTATTCGTACTACAATAGTATGCATAAAAATAGTTCTGTTCGGGAAATTTTATATAAATATAATCGAATGCATACGAAAAAAAAGGAAGAGAAAAAAAAATTTGATCATTACGATCAAACAATCACGAGTGACCTGACCCCTGCGGATATTCGTCTCAAATGTCTTTGCTTTCAACGCACTTGGTAATAGGTTTGATTAACCAGACTTCCGAGATCTACATCTTTCCATCTCCTTCCAATAAAAATAGGGAACCACTGACCACGAGGAAATTCTTAACGCCGTCACTTGGATCGCATTTCCCCCTTGCATGCTCTGTCCTTTCTTTCGGCTGGCGTATGACATTAGATCCCGCTCTAAATTTTGTTGAGGGGCCATACACTTGATGACAGACGCCGGTCGTATCGACTCGGGCGTCCCCGTACGCCAGCCAAACAGAGAGTTTTCAGCAAAGGTTTATTTTTCAAGATTAGCGACACAGATCGTATTGTCTGGCGACGATTACATCTGCTTCGACATATCGCCTCCCCGACGGGAATCCAATAACGAACAACGCAGTGTGATGGGCTGTCCTCAAACTGGTCTCCTTTCCTTTTATTTGTCGGGAAATTTGTAAAATCTTGCGAATTCGAAAGTCAATCTGAATCTCAAAAATCGCGGGACATTACAATACTATCCCGATTTGCCATACCGATGGAGCCGGGGTACCGTTCCGTCTTAAGTAGCGTCGGCGAAATAATCCACCATCCTAATAAACTCAACGTTTGGATATGCAAATAAAAATATATACCACACTAACTAGAGTGAGCAAATGACGCTGCAACCACGTTAAGTTTATAACTATAGAAAATGAAGTATTTCCGTTTCAAAAAGATATGCAATCCCCCTAAAAAACTTTAACAAGTAAAAAAAACGCCAAGTAATAAAAAATGCCCTCGAAAAAATTATCGGTTGTTTCACTATCTACAAGATTCTAATTAACCTCGAAATATTTGTGATTTTTTTCAAGCAATAGTTTTATTTAGATTTTAATTTTTCAACTCAAACGTACAAAAGAAGTGAAATAACTTTTTATGAAAAAGCCAAGCAAATTTACTAGAAACGTACAGAAAATTACCAAACTCTAGTAATACCATTTTTCTCAATATTTTGTTTTCAAAAACCATTTTACTATTATACTAAAAGTACGAATCACGATTATATAAAAGTACAACGTATGCATCATACAAGTACTGTATGTATGTATCACTAGAAAAGCTGGGCAACGACTTGGCGTGCATGGTTAAGAAAAAAAGCTCGGGAAGATACACGATTTTCTTACAGAAACGTCCCTACCGCTTGCAAAAGTAACTTTTGCAACAATTTATCTACATAGATTATTTCAAATAGTAACATCGCATCAGGCATACAGGATTATTAGAAATGAGATGTTCGACTGTACTGACAAGGAACATCACTTTGGTGTTCCCCTCCGATTTTGTTGAAACTTTTTTATGTGGAAGAGTATCAAAAACTAAGAGACACGTATTTTTTTTTATCGGCGGAAAAACAGTTTTAAGGGGTGAAACGCACCCTCAAAAATAGGGATGTTTTTCGTTTTTCGTCGATAACGTTTTAACGGTACGAGATATAAAAAAATTTCAAATTGCAACGACCTTTATTTTTTCGCGTACTATACATTGGAGGTGAGAACGATGCAGATAACGACAAATTTCATATTGTTTATTGCAAAAATGCAATTTTTTCATACGCATCTCCGAGGATTTTGAATCGATTGGGATGTAAGTTTGCGTACATGTAGAGGATGGAAAAGTAGCGGATACGTGTTTTTTCTTTTTCCGATATCTCATAATTGAGGGGTTGAAACTACCCTTCGATTTTTTAGCCAAGAGCATCGTATAATCAGCTAGCCTTTTGCCCTATTCCGGGCTAAATTTACGTCAATATAAGTTTGCATATTTGTTTGCGATTGCACATTTGTGAATTCCCCCCGTATAAAAAAAAATTAAGGGGTGAGCCACCCCTGTGTTTACCTTTTTCCCACCCTATATTAGAAAGGGGTGGACCTAATTGGAGGCAACCTGTTCTATTTTGATGAAAACAGAAAAATCTAGTTGACGTGTTTTTTCATTTTTTCCAAATAGCAACCTTAAGGGGGTGACTACCCTGTACCTGAACTTCCTTACCGCGGTCGTCTTTCCCTGTTTAACATGTCTTTGCTGATTCGAAATATTTCTACCAACTCCGAATCGACGTTTCCTCATGTTGCGAAATCAATATGAGACCCTGAGAGGGTAATCCACCCCTCTCTATTTTCCTTTTCATTGGCGATTAAAAAATTTGCCACTGTATTTTGATGAATCTGCTTGCTCTCCGGTGATGATACGAATTCTATGGTTTTAGATACGTGTGGATATTAGCATTAATGTCAATAGGGGCGAGGGAAGGGGGACGCAGAGATCTGCCCCTTACTCCTCACTATTCTAATGTTTATGAGAAACTTCTATTCTATATGTGCACGAATAGGTACTTTTTTAATTTACTTTTTTGGCGGCGATACTTTTTTTCATTTCAAGGAAAAAATAGAGACGTAAAGATGAGATCACGGTGTTTATAATAGATATTTTCCTCATTCTGATTGTGAGACCCGCGAAAGAAAGTCAATATTCGTAATCTCCTCTAAAAGTGTTTTTCTAGTTCACACGTATTTACACATCAAAAAAACATGTGCGATTGGCACAACTCCGAACGCTCAGCCGACCCGTGAAATGACGTGGATACGCGCCGACCTTAATGTTGTTTATTGAATACGCTTTTCGAATTTATATCGTAAGGCGAGAGATTAAAACGATCATGCTGGATAAAAATATTATCAGGTGTTATCGGGTTCGCAGGTCAGGTATTATCACGTGCTGCGAAATTATATTTCGCAGCACGTGATAATATTTTCACCCAGCATAATCGTTTTAATCTCTCCCCTTTCGACTATCTATTTTGATGCTTCCTTTAAAGAGTACGACGCAATTGCCGTTGAAGATACTTTATGGTAAAAGGATGATAAAGATGTTAATTCTGACACTTGTTCGAGTGACGATGACGTAAGCTATGAGTACAAAAGGAAAGCTGTGGAATACTGGAGATCTGGTAAAAAAAAGAATTGCAGTATCGAAACCGTCAAACAAAAATATAAATCCGTCAGAAGCGTACAACAGCTGCGCCGCTGGGCACATCAACTTAACGAAGGCGGCACTTATAAAGAAAAACTAGCTCGAATTTCCGAATACACATTGCAGAATATGAAAACTGCTTTAGATGCCGGTGTTATTATTCACGATATTGACCTTAAAAAGTGGGCTCTACAGGCACAGAAAGAGATAGGTCACGAGGATGTACGAATTAAAGATTCTCATACCTGGCTATGGAAATTTAAAAAACAGCAATGCATTGTTTCCAAAAAGGAAACAAATTTATAACGAGAAAAACTGTGGAGGAAGAAGCGTTTCTGCAGAAAAATGGAGAAAAATTTGTAGATGATGTTAAATTACTCATCGAAAAGCATGGGTCGGAAAATGTATACAATTCGGACCAAAGCGGTTTTCAATTGGAAATCCATTCAGCACGAACTTTAGCTACTGACGGAACGAAAAAATTTGAATGTGTTGTACAATCCATCCCTTCAACGACCCATAGCTATACGATCCAGCCTACAATAAACGCCAACGGGAAATTACTTTCTCCGCTTTTTATAGTTTTGAAGGAGGCAAAGGGTGAATTTGGACCAAGGGTAGAGAAAGAATTATTTAGGCCAGAAAACGTCGTGGTAACGGCATCAAAATCTGGAAAACTTACTTCCGGTACGTGTTATCGTTAAAGGTTGATCGATATTTTTGCAAACATATACTTATAAATACAAATTTGTTTTATGTTAATAGATCATTTTAGAATTTGGTTGAAGAAAGTTTTTTTCTCCAATGTCGGGAGTGACAACGTATTATTGATTGATTCTTGGAGTGGACACTGCCCTAGCGTTGTTCATGAAACTACGCCTCATGATAAAAAAATCATCCCAATGATTATCCCAAAAGGTACAACTGGAAAAATTCAACCGCTTGATGTATTTGGATTCCGGATATGGAAGAATTTTGTGCGACATTTTTCAGATAGTGTGATACTAATGCATGCTGATATAAATTTACATTTAAGAAATAAAATAATTAAATTGCAATCTCTTACACATAATCAACTGGCATCTCCACGTTATACAAATCGTTTTAAATATTCATGGTTTAAAAGTAATTATATAACAGCAAAGCCAGAACATTTTGAAAATCCAGTCGATTTCGGTTTCGGTCAATCAAAAACACACTGTGAAATACCTGACTACCATTATTGTACGACGTATGAGCCATGAGTAGTGTAAATTATCATAAAATTATGACTTCAGTTTTCAATATCAATATCTAATAAAATCCGATTGTTGACTTTGCGAGTGTTAATTCTACTTGTTTAATCACCAACTCGCATGTAAGCTTGTATTAAATATATAATTCTACATGGGCCAGAAAAACAGCGTGGAGCTTATCTAGCGCTGGAGATTGGAATAGTGGTGAGTAAGGGGTAGCTTTTTGTATCTCCCTTCCGCGCCTCTATTGAAAATTATGAAAATAAAATATCTGGTATAAACACCGTGATCGCATCTCTACGTCTCTATCTTTTTCTTGAAATGAAAAAAAGTATCGCCGCCAAAAAAGTAAATTAAAAAAAGTACCTATTCATGCACATATAGAATACAAGTTTCTCATAAATATTAGAATAGTGAGGAGTAAGGGGCAGATCTCTACGACCCCCTTCCCTCGCCCCTGTTGATATTAATGCTAATATCCACAGGTATCTAAAACCATAGAATTCGTATCGTCACCGGAGGTAAGGCAGATTCATCAAAATAGAGTGGCAAATTTTTTAATCGCCAGTGAAAATGAAAATAGAGAGGGGTGGATTACCCTCTCAGGGTCTCATATTGATTTCGCAACATGAGGAAACGTCGATTCGGAGTTGATAGAAATATTTTGAATAAGCAAAGACATGTTAAACAGGGAAAGACGACTGCGGTAAGCAAGTTCGGGTAGAGGGTAGTTCACCCCCTTAAGGTTGCTATTTGGAAAAAGATGCAAAAACACGTCAACTAGATTTTTGTGTTTTCATCAAAATAGAACAGGTTGACTCCAATTAGGTCCACCCCTTTCTAATATAGGGTGGGAAAATGATAAATACCGGGGTGGCTCACCCCTTAATTTTTTTTATACGGGGGGAATTCACAAATATGCAATTGCAAACAAATATGCAAACTTATATTGACGTGAATTTAGCTCGGAATGCCAAAAGGCTAGCTGATTATACGATGCTCTTGGCTAAAAAATCGAAGGGCAGTTTCAACCCCTCAATTATGAGATATCGGAAAAAGAAAAAATACGTATCCGCTACTTTTCCATCCTCTACGTGTACGCAAACTTACATCCAAATCGATTTAAAATTCTTGGAGATACGTATGAAAAAATTGCATTTTTGCAATAAACAATATGAAATTTGTCGTTATCTGCATCGTTCTCATCTCCAATGTATAGTACGCGAAAAAATAAAGGTTGTTGCAATTTGAAATTTTTTTATATCTCGGACCGTTAAAACGTTATCGACGAAAAACGAAAAACATCCCCATATTTGAGGGTGTGTTTCACCCCTTAAAACCGTTTTTCCGCCGATAAAAAAAAATACGTGTCTCTTAGTTTTTGATACTCTTCTACATAAAAAAGTTTCAACAAAATCGGAGGGGAACACCAAAGTGATGTTCCTTGTGAGACAGATCATCGGAAATGGAGCGATAGGTGTCGAGAGTAATATCGATATTACTTTTCCACCAGCAGGTGGTGCGGACCGTAAGTCAAACCTTCAGCCTGCCAAAACTATGTCCATTACACAAAAATGTATACAACGCAATAGATTTCAGGAGATGTATGGTGGTTCTGCAATAGAGTAGAACGTGAATACTTCCACACAACTTTTCAAATTATTCAAATAAAGTGAGATTTCAAGAGCCGTGTGGTCTAGGGGTTCATCACTGATTTTTTAATTTATACTTTGCGGAATCAGAAACTTGGTTTGCAGTTACATAATAAATTGCGTCAATTTATGTTATGCTTAACCTAATTAGGTCAAGTTGTTGAGAAAACGTCATCCTTCACCGAGCTTTTTTTCTTAACCATGCACGCCAAGTCGTTGCCCAGCTTTTCTAGTGATGCATACATACAGTACTTGTGTGATGCACACGTTGTACTTTTATATAATCGTGATTCGTACTTTTATTATAATAGTAAAATGGTTTTTGAAAACAAAATATTGAGAAAAATGGTATTACTAGAGTTTGGTAATTTTCTGTACGTTTCTGGTAAATTTGCTTGGCTTTTTCATAAAAAGTTATTTCACTACTTTTATACTTTTGAGTTGAAAAATTAAAATCTAAATAAAACTATTGTTTGAAAAAAATCACAAATATTTCGAGGTTAATTAGAATCTTGTAGATAGTGAAACAACCGATAATTTTTTCTAGGGCATTTTTTATTACTTGGCGTTTTTTTTACTTGTTAAAGTTTTTTAGGGGGATTTATTTTACTGCACTTTGACATAATATCATCATACACGTAAATGCTCACGAAGCATGCTTCACCACGTCAAACCAGTTATGTTTCACCACGTCAAGTTGTGTCATGTGACTTTCCACATATTTTCGATTCGAACGTGGTAGGAATTCTCAAACGATGTTCGTCGGGGAACAGTGCAGAATTCCATTGGCTTCCAATAAGGACCCTCTATGTGCGGTGTTCCTTACGCATCCCTATAGCGATGTGAATGCATCTTGGGACTGCCCAACAAATTCGTGCACGAGATCATGAGACGATATTTTTTTTAGTAGATCCAACAAAGTCCGATGTAGAATTGCAAATAAAAACATCTCAAAGGCGTCAACCGGGAAATAGCGCGGAATCCACATGCATTCAAATGGGGATTCCCTACATGCGGCGTCCCTATCCAAGTTCTATACGGATGTGGTAGGATCTGGGGACCCCTCAACAAATTCCTGCACGAGTATGGGAAAATAATATTCTGCGCCCGTTATACCAATTTAATGTTGGCTATAAGCATATCTGGCTATTTCGAGGACGTTTCTTAAAATATTTTGGAATAAATCGATGATTTTGAGGAAGAGGTGGTCATTGAAATTGTATGTATGCCCGAACATTTATCTAAACGAGACTTTAAAGGCATCATTGCTTACATCGTATTCAGTAGAGGTGCAATTCTTTGGGCTGGCTTCAAAAATGTTGCTTCTAAGCCCGATTTAAAAAATCATATATATATATATATATATGTGTGTGTGTGTGTGTGTGTGTGTGTGGGTGTGTATATATACACTACCGGCGAAAAGTTTTCGGATAAAAATTCAAAAAAGTTCTCGACCGATTTTTTATGCCATTTCGTCGATAGTTGATATAAATGAATTTAAAAACCGGCATTTTGAAGAGGAGGAATACACCTTTATTCGCTTTTTTGTTAAAAAATTTTTTCTATTTTTTTACGACTAGTACCCTGTTTCGAAAACGACTATTTTTCGCCTTTTTTTGTTCCTTTGCTAGTGAACCGCGTTTCAAACAAAATTTTTTTTTATACATTTCTTTGACCCGAATCATAAAGGGGGAAGCTCAAGGTTGTATTTTATTTCTTTTAATGTTTCGTACGATTTTTTTTTCTAAAGACATTTTGATTTTTTTGAAAAAAAGAGCGATTTTGAAAAATAATGTGTAAGGCGAAAACGACAAGGATTCAAGGAAAACCTCAAGAAAATAAAAAGTTGAATCGGTTTTCGTTCAGTTCGGGAGAATGTTTTCAGATTTTTTTTCGACATTTTTTTTCACCTATTTTCGGTAAAAATTCAGATGACTTAATAACCGTAACTCGAGAAAAAATGTCGAAAAAAATCTGAAATAATTCTATTACGTTAAAAATAAAAAACTGAAATGTTTTCCTTTCTTGAAATTTTATCACAAACCCCTTAGTTCTCGAGTTACAATAATTAAATCATCTGATTTTTTACCGAAAATAGGTGAAAAAAATTTCGAAAAAACATCTGAAAAGATTCTCGTGAACTCAACGAAAATCGATTCAACTTTTAACTATTTTGAGGTTTTCCTTGAAACCTTGTCGTTTTCACTTTACACGTTATTTTTCAAATTGTCTCTTTAAAAAAAAATCGAAATATTTTTAGAAAAAAAAATCGTACGAAGCTTTAAAAAAAAACAAAATTGAAGCTTCGGCTTCCCCCTTTGACTTAACGGTCAAATTAAAAAAAATTGTCTGTAAACGGGGTCCATCAGAAAAGAAACAAAAAAAGGCAAAAATGGTCATTTTCGAAAAAGGGTGCTATTCGTAAAAAAATAGTCAAAAATGTTTTTAAAAAAACAGAATGAAGGTGAAATTCCTCCCCTTTAAGGTGCTGTTTATTAAATTCATTTATGTCAACTAGCGGTGGAATGGCATAAAAAATCGTTCCGGAATCTGGGCATATGGAGCTACCAAGACCAAGTTTTCATTTTCTCGACATTTTTCTTATTATCCGACGACAATATTCGATTCAGTCGAAAAATCACGACATTTTTCATTTCTACTTTCTACTTTTTCCACACAACACCTGATTTTGGCCGTCTGTATCATCGCAAGCGGCTTGCTCGCGGAAACATACGCGCACGTCACACATCTATGTATACAGCGCCCATACCCTTCGTTTTATTGTTTTTTATTCGAGTCGTTCACGGGATGTCAATACTCATCGTTGTTCGGAATAACAGAACATGCGCGGGGGCACGTGTAGCGAGATCACAGTTATTCAGAAAATAAAAATAATAACAAAATTAAAATAAAACAAATGGCGTTTGGAGAGCCGCTGCGATACTCCCTCTCCGCTCCCATCACATCTGTCGTCTCGATAGTCAACGACCTTTCTGGCGTATTTTATCAATGTATTTTTTTTTCTATAGAAATAGCGGGAGCTATGAGCTTCTCGCGGGGGGTAGCGTGACGGGATGGTGTGTTTTGCGACGGGACAGTAAATCGTCGCGTATAATACGCATATATCTGTATATGTAAATACATATACATATATGTGTGTGTGGTTTTGTGTATGTGTGTGCGCGCGCGTGTGTATGTGTGGGTGTATGCATCGCACTCGTATGAGCTCTTGCGCGAATCGGGGCATATCGCAACTATCACTATAGCATCCAAACTCACCGCGTACCAGACAACCACCAAAAACGTAATCGTTCATCTCGTTCAAACTCGACTGGCCGGCTACCACTATTTCGCTGTAACTTCACACTCCTGTATGTGAACAAATATAGTTCATACGTGAAAGTGGTTCATATGTACGTATATATAAGCACATACGCTCATAAATATATATATATATATATATATAAATATAATATCTACTCACTATTTACATCGGTTATTCACACCGTTTTTCGATTAACGCCGTTTGACATATGCACGAACTCATGAACAGAGATATATATATATTCTTTGTACAATATCCATATGTATAAAAGGCAAGTGAGGTTCCATCTCTATGGGAAGAGGGAGGAAAAGGTTGAAGGGGAAAGGGATCGGAGTCCGTGAGGATACTCAATTTTATTTCCCGTTTTATTGACTTTGTTGCCCGTGAAGCCATATCATGTGCACCAGACCGCACACATACACCCTGACATACACGTGATATATCATCGAGAGGAGTAATTTTCTTTTCCATTTCTGTGTGTGTGTGTGTGCGCGCGCGCGTGTGTGCGTGTGCGTGTGTGTGTATGACGACGGAAGAGGACCACAAGTTATAAAGATTATATACTCCGGGATACGCATAATTTCTCACATTGCGTTCAACCGTGGAATATTTTATCCATATAGGCTCGTTACAGTTTGCACAATAAATACACGTCGGTTGTAACGAACGAGCTGTTGTACACGGGTATACATCCACGTATGATAGAAATTTCTCGAGCATTCACTATGAGAGACTGTGTTGTTTGCGATATCTTTTGTTTACGTTTATTGAGATTTTTTGTTCAATTTTTGGGGTTGCGTAGGGAATGGAACCCTTATTCCTCATGCCCGTCTGTTCGTCCGTCTATCAGATTCACAGTTTCTCGGGTTTTAGACCTCCATGTACCCGAAGCATTCCACTTTGCAAGTGGAATGCTTCGGGTGCGGATCTTAATTATTATGAAGCGGAATCTGGAAAAAAGTCCCCTCAAAAATCCCCTATATGTCAAATGGGGTCGTAATTGTTATCGCGTACCCCATCGTATAAAGTGTTATTAAATTGATTTTTCGAAAGGAAATTGAAGTTCCATTCACCGTTACTCGTATTTGAGCCTCGTTTACGAAATATCAAGCTTCAAAGTGATATGCAACGTGCCCGACTTTTCATCTTTAGAGCGTGTATTTGAAAAACCGGAAAAAATTGTAGGTACCAACGTTCGATTGGAACTTTTAATTAAAAGGAATAACGAACGCGGCTTCGATTAGAATACGGAATTATTCGCGGATATGTTGGGAATGGATACCAATTGTCAAATCTAGCAAACAAAAAAAAAGGATAGCATCGAATTAAACCGGCTATGCTCATCGTTGCACCATTGTGGAGTTCTTGTAGTACTTCAGTGCTGAACGGTTCCCAACACCGGTGAACATTGCAACCATC
This sequence comes from Ophion ventricosus, assembly GCA_963932345.1. NCBI lineage: Eukaryota > Metazoa > Arthropoda > Insecta > Hymenoptera > Ichneumonidae > Ophion > Ophion ventricosus. Next base: position 6,679,185 of record OZ010717.1, read on the forward strand.
GTATTATCAAATGGTAAAGGTTTCGGCCTTAAGTGCTTGTTCTCCATGTGAAACCACATTGAATCTCCTGATTTGGGATTTATTTAGTATCTGCTTGGGTTTAAGGCCGGATCCTGAATTAGAAGGTCCAAAAAATCGATTTTTTTTTTATTGTTTAAATCTATTCTTGATGTATCTAAGAATGTCTAGACAAAGTTTTATAGCCCAATTCGAAATATTTCCAAAGATACAGCACTGAACGTAGTGGAGTGTCGAGCAGGTATACGGGCGCTCGGGCAGTTAGGGCGCGCGCTTCCTTCCCTCGGGAGCCCGTTTTCTCGAGTTTTCGTTTTTACGATTTTTCTAATTTGGCGTACCTGATTACAAAAAAACTAGAAGTCCAATCGAAACAAACCAAAGCTTGTTCGCTTCAGTGTCGTTTTCTTTTCTATTTGAACTAAAAACATTGTCGAAAAAAAATTCTTAACAATTTTTTTAGCAAGTTGAAATAATTTTTTTTTTACAAAAAAGCACATTTTCTACTTCAAACCCGAAAAAACATTCAAATTTCAAATTTTTTTCGTTTTTTTCAGTTCATATAGAAGAAAAATATGTCACAATTAAAATGGTTTTTGGTTTTTTTGTTTCAGATGAAAATTACGAGCTCCATTTGTCACGCCGCATGGAAACAGCAGTGGCACGAATGTGCATAAAAATCGGTTGCCTGTTGATATTTTTCTTTAAAAAAAATTGTTTTCTTATGTTCAGACATGTAATAAAATCATCTGAAAATTTCGCTAAACTTGCTTTTTTTTTTACCCGAAAAAAATTCCTCAAAATATCGATTTTTCGAACCGGCAAATTCAGGACCCCGCCTTAAGGGCACTTGCCTGTCTACTATATCTGCAATACATAAAAAAAGGTTAAGCAGCGACCTAATATTCGAGTATGTGCTGAAACTACCTTGCGAGGATGCAATGGAACTTGGGGAAATGTCGCGATTGAACTTTGAGTAGGTATTACATCTGAAAAACAAAGTCAGTATACTTGGCAAAACCTGCCTGAAGAGTAGGGGAGCGCGGGGCTGAAAGTGCCGGGGGTCCGTAGTGCCGATGGGAATATCTCAAAGATGAAAAGAGATACTGCAGTTTCATGTCGTGTCGCAAAAAGTCTAACACTCGTACATCGGCGGCAGCCATTTTTGTTTTGTTTAGTTGAGGTTTCGGCCGCGAGTGCTGCGGTATTGTGTAATCGAGCGTTATAAAAACTATAAACACGAAAGTCGAGCGTTATAAAACTATAAATACGAAAAAATATTTTCGTATTTATAGTTTTTAGCCTATTGGCTAACTTTTTGAAATTATGCATGCCGGTTTTTCATTAGAACGATAGTTAATGATTTAAGAATCTAACGTTATATTGAATTCGGAGTTCTGTCAATCTAATATTTTTCATTTGATATAAAATGTGTGTACTTGTAACGGGGCTGAAAGTGCCGTTCGCTGGGGGCTGGTTGTGCCACAGCACAGCCCCCTAAGTGACTCATTGTTATAGTCTAATGTTTTGTTTGTTAGTTATTTGTAGTTATTCTTACAAAATATTTAAAAATGTGATTAAAAAGATTTAAATTGTCTTTCTATAAGAACAAATTAAGAAGTTATGTTCTGCTCAATTAGTTAGAACAAGAAGAAATATTCATAATTTTTTTGTTTTTGACTCATATATTTTATAAAGGGTTAATTTTAAGAAGGGCCTATTGAGGTTAGTGGATCTTATGTATATATACAAAAATGAATGTTTCTCTGTTTGTCCCGTATGCGTTCCTATACCACTCATCGGATTGCGATGAAACTTTGGTGGGTTGTTGTGCGCATGCCCGCGAACGTTTCAGACATAGTACCATCAACGTACAACAGGTGGCGCACATGTCGTATCGGGTATATTTTCGCCTTCTATGCGTTCGCGCATCATTGATCCGATTTAGTTGATACTTTTAATCATGCCTTCTAAACGCGCCTTAAATGGTAGATCTATGAGCAGAGTATGAAAGAAAAAGAAAGTACGAGCTTCTCAAACAAGCGAGAAATGGCAATCAAGCATACGTATATAGTATAATTACATAATTAAGTTCTTACGTTACTATTTAAATGTGAAGTATGTTTTCACTTGAAGGAAATTCTTATGTTCTAAATCACATGATTTACACGAGAATAAAAAGACCGGTGTTTATTTGTTTCCTACCAGAAACGTGCGATTGTAAGAACCCGATTCGTTGTTATTTGTTTGGTCGTGAAAGCGTGGATATTGAATTGTGCTATACACGATTACGCCATGACCGATGTAGAAAAAGCTGTACTAGATGTAATACTTTGTAATACTTTCCAATCCCTTAAGGAGTTATTATGTTTTTGATACTAACATAAGTCATTCTGAATTTATAGCGAACAGACTGAGAAGCAGTTGTAATGGCTTTTAAAAAAATGGCCCACAACAACTGACCAAAGTTTCATCGCAACCCGATGAATGGTATAGGAACACATACGGGGCAAACAGAGAAACATTAATTTATATATATATATATATGACAAGACTTTGAATACCAACTTTCTTATACAACTACAACAAGATGCATCCGCTGAACATTTCACAAGATAATTGTTGGATATTGGTAATGGGAAAATGACAATAGAAGAATTCACACAATGTATCACATTGCCAACAAACTTCTGTAAAATAGCAGCAACAAAAGACGAATTAATTTACAAAGTATTCCCAAATATCGCACACCATTAAAAAAATAATCAGAGGCTCAGTGCACGTGCTATATTAGCAGCCAAAAACAACGATTCCAATGCCATCAATTTCAGCATTCAAAACGAAATACCAGGCGAAGCAACAACGTATAAGTCCATCGATACTATAATGAATCAAGACCAAGTTATCAATTATCACACTAAATTCTTGAATTCACTTGATTTGGCAGGCATGTCGCCGCACGTTTTAACATAAAAAATTGGCGAGCCTATCATTCTTCTCAGAATCATCAATCCACCATGACTTTGCAGCGGTATCAGGCTTTCAGTAAAAAAGATGATGAACAATATCATCGAAGCTACAATTTTAAATGGAAATTTTAAATGAGACGATGTACTGTTGCCACGCATCCAAATGATTCCGAGAGATATGACATTCGAATTCAAACGTTTGCAGTTTCCGATGCGACTTGCATTTGAAAGTACCATCAACAAAGCACAGGGGCAATCGCTAAAAGTGTGTGGACTAAATTTGGAAAATACATGCTTCTCACATGGACAGCTGTATGTGGCCTGCTTACGCGTCGGAAAACATTCTGATTTATTCGTGTACGCACCAAACGGAAAATCAAAAAAATATTGTGTATCCAAAAAAACTTCAATAGACAGAATTAAAACACAGACACTTTCATTCTTTGAGTGGCATTGCAATGCATGCCGGGTACAGCTAGGTTGATTAATAAAAGCGTTGTCATAAAAATTACAATATTTTTATTAGTTTTTTAATTGTATTTATTTTTATTTAAAATTCCCACCTTCCGAACGGCACAACCGACCTCATCATCGGCATAACACGCCCCACAGTGGGAACAATTATGCTTCGCAGCCTCGTTTCACTAACTTGAGTATCATTCATAAATTATTGTACAATTGCAAATTAGAAGTATAAATTCAAAAAGTACATTAAATTTGAAACTAGATGATCTACAAGTTGAAAATCCTGGATTTCATTTTAGCAGTTATTTTGAGCAATTACTCAAAATCGGCACTTTCAGCCCCGCGCTCCCCTGCCATTCGTCGAACTCACGGACAATCTTGTTCTAGTCTTCTCAAAAGCTTCTCATACAGTCATTGCCTTCTGAATAAACTTAAAAAAAAAAGACAATGTCCTCCACGCCATCCAACAAGTTCGACAGAGCGCGAAACGTTCGTTGTTAAACTGAGTTATGTCACTTACTTTTCCATCTCCTCCACCTGTGTCTAGCATTTTGTTAATGCGGGTTTCACGGCAAAACGGATTCGCGACCGTGCGCGTATTATGTTATTTATAAGCCGCGAAACAGACATTTCAAGGTGGTAAATGTAAAATTCAAAGTAACCGGAACAGATAATAATAATGAGGCCGAGATAATATTAATGAGGCTACGTTGAGAGTACACTGTTTGTCGTACAAATCATTCGTCCACCAATTTTCCATATGGCGTAGGAAATTAGCTGCCGACTCTTGGTGCACGCCCACCTCTTTTTGTCGGGAGAGCTGGGAACAAGAGATACAGGAGCGGAGATGCACATCGTTATGACCCGTGTTTCCCGGTAATGCTCAACGCGCGGAACAGGCTGGTTTGGATAAAGCGCAGAGCGAGATCACGAGGAGAAGGAGGAAACGATAGGAAAGTTTCAAAAGTTTGAGAAGGACGGAGTGCAAATACGTGGAGATGACCGAAAGAGTGTCACGGGGGTGGGGGGCATTAGGGGATTAGAGGTGGAGAGAATTGCAGGATATAATAACGATGGAGATAACACGGGCAAGCAATTTTTTATACGTTGCACGTTTATGCTGCCGTGGAAGAGGTGCCATGTATAGTTTGGGTTAAATGGAAGGGAGAACTGGAGGGGGTAGGGTAAGATATAGAATCTATAGAACGAGGCACAAAACCGAATGAGATAAAAAGTATAACAAACAATATTTTAATGAATAGAAATTTAGTGAATGACGAGTTACACGTTGACAATGAAATGACCTTACAATACAATTACCTTCATACTGACCACCATTAACCTCCTGAGGCCCAGAATGGTGATGGAGGCCCAAAAGATAGACCCATTGTACTAATATTAGAATAAAATCATTCGGTCATATAGACCCACACGTAAAAATATTCATATTTCCGTAACGAAAAAGTATTTAGGTCTGATATTTAGAGGGTGTTCTTGTATCGACTACAGGGATGCCAAAAGGAAAAGAAAACCCTCAAAATATTTGTTTGGGTAAACAGACTAAACAGAAGTATCAAACCGATGTGGCGCGGAATTGAAAACTTTAAACTTAGTTTGAAAATGAAGTTCGAGTACTAGCATATTGGGTCAGGGTTATTGACCCAATTCAATTCAAATAACGCCCAAAGGCGTTATTTGAAAACTAGGTCTATATGCGTTTGTGATTTTGTTCTAAAAATAGCACGCGGTGCCTCGGAACGTTAATAAAGTATTTGTCTTACATTTTTTCCAATGTGCCTCCGGATTATCTTTTACGTTTTTACGATCTCTTCTCTTTTACTTTTACCTAGACACTCGTCACTCCAAGATTTCCAGTTCTTGACAGATCGCCACAGAGCGTTGTCTACAGACAGCCTTTGATGATGCACTGCTAAATCACGTTTGTACGGGAGCATATCGCAACACTAGAAGACTTGCGCCGATCCATGTGGCTGTGTTCTTCCCCTTTCCAGTTGTCTTACCATCGGAAACTCACAATGAGTAAAATCGTATAAAAATTTGAGTTGGGAAAAAGATAATATCCTTCGCTAGATAATATCACGCCATGGCCAGGACTTCCAACGTGGATCAGATTCACTATGTGACAGGTCTTAGGTCAGGCCCCGATCCGCCGTTCCTTTTTTTGGAAACTCATCAGGAACTGGCAGGGAACGGATGAAGAAATGGATCGAAAAATCACCGCGTAATGCCGACGAAGCTGATACGTACTGACAGGATCCTGTATGAGAAATATAAACTGGCGGACGGACAGAGTAGTGGTCGGCTACTGAAAAAGGCTTTTGACGATGACCCTGAGTAGAATAAATAGTATCTGGTCGTACTTATACTTATTATTTTACAAGTATCACAAAATTTTAAGCAAAAGTACACGCTGTGAGCATCGCACTTCTGTACGTGATGCAACAACGGGTCGAAGTTTTATCGTTATAGGATGGTACCTTGGTTACGCGAAGCACTTCGCTTGAAGCCACCTGGTGGATTGTTGGTGAAATACATTCGGATAATGTCTTCCCAGCCAGAACATTGATATTTCCTGTCATGGCGACCTCGATTTTTAAAACCACAAATAACCTGCTTTACTTTTTTATCTTATTAAATATTTTGGTTATTCGTTGTGTTCAAATAAATACTTGTTGCGATACCATTACTTATCAAAATAATTTTTATTCTCGTAGATTATCATTAATGAAAAAAATTCTTATAATGGTGAATAGAATTACAACAGATGTATTAGTTTCATCGTAATTAATTATAAATATCTCTGATAGGGTCAAAAGCAAAGCAGCTTTACACAGTTCGTAAAGTCGGGCCCCACTTTTCAGGAAATATCAATCTTCTGGCTTGGTATGAATTACGTGAAAGTGTACTCGCTTGCAATGTATTCCGCCCAGAACATTATAATTTCCAAACATAGTGTGTAAGCTGTAAAAACAATTTTGTGATCTTCCCGGTCTGTTCCGTCGAAGGGCCCAGTCAGGTGAATCTGACGAGGCAAGCCTGGCCAGGGATCTACATAAAGTAGGGAATGGCCGGTCACATTTCCACATGGGCGGCGAAGCGCTTACTTGTCATATCCCGAAGGGATGAGAGCATATTTTGTTTCCCTCTTTGTTGCTTACGCCTACCGCAATAGCACGGGATGAGGGTAAAAAGGGGGTGTGTGAGAGAACAATGACGTTACGGGGTTTTTGCGAGTGGGTAGGTATTTGACGAATGATTCGACGGACTTGTGTTCGATTGACACGATATTATTTATTACAAGATACTAGTCGGCTTTAAGTGATTAGGGCTAGGATGTATAATACAGAAAAATCATATAGTTAGCTTATATTCGTTGGTCGTTTGGCGTTCCCTCGGTCGCGTGGATGTTTATTGTCGCTCGCAATTAAAGGGCCCTCACTCTTGGCCTCGTGCGCTCGCTGGTAGAATCGATGGTTAGACGCTCGCAAGATTATACGACAGTACGGGTGTTTATTTGAGTGTTGCACTTTGCGTGAACCAAAATGTGAACTTGACCCGAGAAAATGCACTTGACTTCCTTTTAAGAGGTACGATCAAGACTGTTTCGTAAAAGGTCGATAGACGATCGATCCGCATAGAAGTTGATTGGAAAGGCTCGTTAGGTTGATGGATTGAGACTGATTCGGATGGAAGTTGATCGAAGACTAATTCGTACTTTTGACGCACTGGCCCTTCTTCGTCCGCTTATGATTTTCGATAGAGTGGCGGCAGGAAGGGATTCAATCTTTCATTTCTGTTTTTAGAAGTAATGGTAGCAAAGAAAGGAGAAATGCACTCTTTATTTCCTTTGTTAAACGTGAGCGCATGATGTGCGTAGCCAAAATTCGACGCTGAGTAGTTCGCGATAGCGCGGTGGTCGCTTGGTTCGTATGCCTTGGATATGCGCTGGTTTTTGTCACACTCCGCTCTGTTTACCCGGTCGACTCTCTGGGGTAAGAGGTATAAACTCGATTCACTGTTTGGTTTTTCGTGATACGACTTTTCGTGGAATATTCGCTCAGAACCATGTTCTTGTTGAAAGCTAGAAGAGTCGATGGAGTTGGACGTCCATGTTGCTCGAGTCACTGTTTGGTTATTGTTGTATGACTCTTCGTGGAATATGCGCCTAGAACCGTGTTCTTGTTGAAAACCAAGACGACAAGAAAAGTCGATGGTTGAGGGTGTTGCTACCGTGCATATATCGATCTGCTTTGTATATGCGTGAGAAACATACGCACAGTTGAGCTGTTATACGTTAGATTTCTGAATATATATTATAGACTTGTGACGCCAAATGAGGATATTGAGAATAACCGAGGGAAGAGTGTGCCCTGCACTTTGGCTAGGATGTAACACACTCATCCCAACCCTGGCCCGGACCAATCCTGCCTAACATAGGAGATCGCCGTCATCGCGCAATCAAATCTTCCCGACAAAAATCTCAACGGTCACCGTGATTTTTTGTGATTTGGTGATTTTTAAAATCGAAAAGAGTAAAACTTGATCTGAGAGTTATAAAATGGTGGCAACCATTTGTTGCCTTTTGGCGACCTACGTTCCATAGGGATGCCATCAATGGCTGTTGGCGAGAGATACACGTATTTATTTGCAGAGATTATTGGAGTTACACTGAGAAGAAGTCATATTTCAGAAAGGGTTTTGTATCCTTGACAAGCTCGAATGCAAGGCGCCTAGCACTGACGGGCAAGGTCCCTGCACAGTTACACACACTATAGCTCGCAATCTACCTGCGCCTGCAGGAAAGTTTCACTAAGTACCTGTGTGCGACCACAAATACACGCTCATGTACGTGTGTATTTGTATAGCATATATATATTTATATATCGGGTAAAGCTTTACGCAGCGGTAACGTAGCTTCAAGCAAACACCAAAAGCTCTAGCGAGGTATTAAGGGTAAACATGGCGAGCGAGAGAGAAAGAGGAGGGGGGAGGGGATAAATGAGAAAGAGCTGCTGCACGACGGCTTTACTGGAAATCGCGCGCGCGGGGTATAAAGTCTTGGTAGCAGAGACGACAAACGAGGAAGGTTCTGCCATTATGCAACTGCTGTAGAGCAGTTGAGGGACTTTCGAGAAAGCTTTGATCTCTTCCTGTTCCTAGAGCCTGATTAAATAGTCTTTCTCCCTATTGCTCCCGATCCCTTTCGATCCCTCTCGCCTTGTCATCCTTTGTCTTGCAGTGAGCGACTACCTTTCATTGAAAATACCCCTCGATCATTCCCGGCGGCTTTACCAGAAATGTGCAGCGCTTGTAATCACTTTTTTCCCTTCCGATGGTGAACAAATAACATTCCAGTCAAGCCGTTGCCAATGTGGAGCAGGATGTTTTTCCGTTTTTAGATGCTCAGTAGGATGCAATCTTAGGATCAAGACTGGCCAATTGGGGGTTGCCTTTGGCACGAAGATATCCATTTCGGGATCCAGGGTGCCCATTTTGGCAGTCGCGTCTGCATGCGACAAACTTTTTCGGGTGGCGTTTTCGTCTGATCTTTGCACAAGATTCATCTAATAATATTGACGGACGTCTCAGTGAGATTGCGATATGCTTACTAAGCTTTTACGCAGACACGTACACACATGTGCAGACGATAGGTCTCATAAATTGATGCGATATCGCATGATCGATCAGAGAAGGATGAGAGAGCGAACGAAGATTCACGTCACAGGGTAAAAAATTTTATCTGGAAACCGGAGACGAGTCTTTGCCAAGATAGGCCGGAGATGAGCTGCTACCGTTTCCCTCCCTGATCGCCTCTCCTCTTTGCCGCTCTCGATACGGACATATCTTTCAGGCAAAGCGATTCTCAATTGTAGAAAATATGAAGAAAATTATGACAGCTCTTGTGGCTTATTTTTTTTATGGATTCTTCTATAAGCGTGGATACACTTCAAACGGACCGCTTAAGCCCAATTTCATCCTGTCTTATTTCTTAAGCTCTCATTCGTGAATTGATGCTGGTTCTCAATTTCACTGAAATCTTGATCCACGTTTTATTTTTGTTGCTACATTTTTTGATGCTGCGAATAAATGTTGTTTAATTTATCAAAAAATATTCTATGTTTAGTCTTCTTCTATTCGTCACAAGCACTGAAATGAGATATCTGTAATCCTTAATTTTAAGGCAGTCTACCAGTGCAGAACCTAGGAAAAAAGGGGCAATTCGACAACTTTTCGCGGATACCCAGCCAACAGAATAAATATTTCACTTAGTGGCCTTTATTCTACATATCTTCCAGTATCTTTACAATTTTTTTTACAATTTTTTGTAACAAATTGGCGTGTGCTGGAGCTGGATGAAGTAGGTCACCGTTGTCTGATTATGTCCTGCGGCCAGCAAGAGTTTTCCATCTTTTACCTGGAACGAAAATTCGGTTCAATTTAAGCTCTAAATAAGATTAACCTTTAAATTACGTAGGGAAACCAAGAAGTATCGATTTTTTATAAAATAGTAAATGTTTGGACAATAAATTGTTTTCGGCAAAAAAAATGACCGTTTTTTTTCGGAAAAAGTTTTCGACATATCTAAAATCCTCTAATTTTTTCGATGTAAAATGTTATTATGAGGTTCAAAAAATAATCGACTCAATCGGTGAGGAATTTGCGGTGTAATGTTGCCCGGCGCAGGACACTATCAGACAATGGTGCCTCGCTTCAATCAACCTCAGCGCCACCATTTCATTATAAAATCTTGTGAAAAAATTGTCAAGATACTGAAGTATCTGAAGATACTTGAGTATCTTGACAATTTAAGATATGTAGAATAAAAGCTACCAAATGGAATTTGATCCTATTAACTGGGTATTAATAAAAAATTGGCGAATTCAACCTCTCTCCGGTCTCCCTTAAGGTATTCCTATCACGATCCGAATTTTTAGCAATTAACTGATTTTAGTCGGGAATTATGTAAAAATAAATCCCAGTATACTGGTAAAATTTCAAGCCAAGGTACCGAACTTTTAACGGAAAATTGCGACTTTAAAAATCATCTAATTTATGTAGCACTTTATGGAGATGACATGCTGGTCGCATTTCTATCTGATAATTCATATACGTAATAACTCTAGATGTCTGATGTAAACTTTTCAGAAAACATGTAAAAATTTCTGAATCTACAAAATGTATGCGATTTTCTTCATTCCTGTTCATGGTTGGATATAATAAGTGATTGTAACTTAATGTTACTAAGCGCCACTGTATCATACTAATGGTTCTAAAGGGCCCTGGCCTAAGCGCCTACGAAATATGGCCCTCCGAAAAGTAATACCTGAAATCAGCTTAGCAAATTCTCGGTCCCCATCTCTTTCGCAATGGCTTGAGTATTCTACACGTATGAAAATACGTAAAAATTGGAATATTTGATATCCCACTCCATACTCTTCACATTTTCTTCCTTGTATCTTTCAGTCTGTTGAGATATTTGAGGAAACTCTACCGTCCCGATCGCGGAGCTTCGATCATTATTACCTACGCTATTTATTTGGCCTAGTTTTACTGCAAGACTTCTGTCGCTTTCGCGTCCACGATAAGCATCATGCTGACCCAACTTCTAAATGGGTCGAAGCGTGCGGCAATCTGGAAACTTGGTCACATATATAAATATCTCGTCGACGGCTCATATCGAATTCATCGTAAAAATATGAAAGTAAAATAAAAAAAAAAGACGAATTCAAATGCAGAAGGTACGTGCTGCAAACGGAAAACAGGATATGCGGAAATTTTGTACGAGGACACAGGGAAAGTGGAGAATCTATCCCGGTAGAAGCGATTAAATTTTACTGAATTTCAGTAGCGTTCTCGACGGTGCAACTCACTAGAGCTAGGACAACTCACTAGAGCTGTCCCTCGTTGGTGAGCTGGTGTGCAAGCTAGTGCGTGTCTAAACGGTCATCCATCCAAGTATTGGTTAATGCTGACGCCGCTTGACATAGAGAATCGTTAAAGGCCCAAACAATTCAATATTTTCTCCACGAAGTTATCGGGCTTCTTTCAGCGCATAAATTACGTAGAATATCAATTATTATAGAAGCTTCCCGACTAACGCTGTATTTTGCTCAAACAATTCTATGCATTTTAATTTACGAACGATTCCGGCTTAAAATATGTTATGCAGTCATAATAGCAGTGCCTCATTGATTCACTTTATGCGCTTGCGAATCAGAGACACAGCAAGCTTCTGGGGTCAAAAGGCGATTAGGGGAAAGACATTCGTTCAAAAATGTCTAATTACGATGGTCGGTAGCGAAATTGAGAATTACTTCGTCATTGTCGAATTGTAGATTCGGGTGACGAATCCTCACCCAAACAAATCCGAAAAAAATGCACGTTTTGGTACACAGGTAAAATGAAAATATGCGAATATGCATAAACAGGAGTTTAGTATTCTCATCATTTGCTCGGGCCGAAAATTCGCTAAACCAGAAAATGTATGTAACGGAAGAATAATAAGACCAGTGCACAAATTTGTTCGGGAGTCTCCAGATCGTACCGCATCCCTATAGGGATTTGATGTAGGGACGCCGCACGTAGAGAGTTCACATCAGAATCCATGTGGATCCCTCGCTATTTCTCGATTGACGTCGTTTGAGCATTTTTTATTTGAAATTCTCAACCAGAATTTGTCGGATCTCGCAAAAAAAAATCCGTTCGTGATCCCGTGCACAAATTTGTTAGGGAGTTCCAAGACGCACCCACATCTCTTTTGGGAAAAAAATCGTTTTCTGGATCGATTCTGAGTTGGATGTCTGAGATTCCATTCTGCAAAAAATTGAAAGATAAAATCGGTTAAAAAAATATTATACTGTAGGGGAGAGTGGTCCTGAGTCGGCCCACTAAGCTTTTTGTCCGAAAACAGAAGGTAAATCGGATTTCATAGCGCTACTAAGTGTTTAGTTGCGTACAGCGATCGCTTGCCTACAATTCAATGTCATTTAGGAAGGTGTAGTGTGGCTTTTAGAGTCGCAATGCAGTGCGGAGTGAAAAAGTACATCTTGACCATTTCTCAAAATAGTGTTCCTAAGTCGGCACCCCCCTGGTCTTGAGCCGGCACCCCATTTTTTTCACTCGAATGTAGGAAAAAGCGCAGATTCTCTAAATTACGACAGGAAATGGATGAATTTGAACGATTTAGAAGAATAAAACATGCATTTTTTGTCCAATTTTATATGGAAACATTTTTCGAGTACAATGTTGAAAATAAAAAAGTATAAATTTTGAATTGAATGAAAAAAAAAAAAAATCAAAAAGGGATGATCACTAGCTATCATCGTCAGAATCGCAGTACGTGGGGCGTACTGAACTCTGTAGCGAACGCGAACGCAAGTGCAATCCACTTGTGGAGGGCTGCGAAGACTGGCGTTCTTATCGTCGTATTTTATCTTTTGTGTCTTGCGTTTGAAATTGCGTCCCATGACTATAGAGAAAAAACACCGAAAATGCAAAAAAAAAAGAACAGAAACAATACAAAAAAGCAACAAGATAAAAAATATTGGTGCCGACTCAGGACCACCTGTTTGGTGCCGACTCAAGACCACTACGACTTTCTATCCGTTTCACGTGATTACGCACGCGAACAAATCCGAATGGAAAATCGACAAAACCAATCCATTAGAACATTGAATAAAGAAACCAACGCACTCACTCATTTCCAATTTTTGAAATATTTACATACCTGTAGCTGCTTCAGAATGAATGACGAAAATAAAATTATGTCACAAACGAAAAATATAAACGCGCTCACGCTGCACAGAACAATCTAAACTGACAATTGTAAGCATAATTTACGTCAGTGTTTACCAACATGTCATACGACAAAATAATTGAGCCGACACGCACGCCATCTCTGAGGAACACCATGGTGCCGGCTCAACCCGCAGTGCCGACTCAGGACCACTCTCCCCTATCAAAAATAAATTAAAAACAAAAAAGCTCAAACGTACGTGGACAAACTAAACTGCACATCCTGAACAAAGAAAGGCGTACATCTTCAACACTTTAAGGGAGATTTCTACTTTGCTGGGCCAAAAAATGTTCGATTTTTCACCCATTTTTTATGTGAAAAATATTGAATATAGTATGTTGAAATTTGATATGTTTACTAAGCGGTCTTTCTTGAACACTATAATATTTTTTTAAAGTTTGTCAAAACATGGTACTGGGAGTGGGAGAAGCCACGTATTTCGGTGCACCGGCGAGGATATTTTTCGCTTGCAAAAGTCCTCAGTCCTGGACAGGTAATCAGAAGCAAAGAAATCAAAAATATTTTTACTTTGTACAATATTGTGTATAAGTCGAACTAGAATCAAGAAAAAAACAATAAATTTTTTTTTTAAATAGTGAGTGTTCGAAGGGGAAGTTTAGTCTTTTACCAAACACTTTTGCAGTTTTTGTTCATAAAATAAAAACGTTTGTATATGTTTGGATAACTCTAGTTCAATTAATAGAGACGTTGTACACGTACCTGCCAAATTTCATAACGATTGTTCATCTGGGGCGTGTAGGAGCACTGCCACAAACTTGGAAAACGTGGTTTCGAGAAAAGCACGTTTAAAATTAAACTGAAGTTTATGTGTGAATAAAATGAAAAGTTTCATACACCTAATCTGCTATGCTAGGACCACAGAGTAGATCTTCCTCTTCTTCAAAAAGTTCTTCTTGAGCCCTCCGCTCTAGTCTTCGAGCCAATCTTGCCTCTTTTGATGCAGCGAAATGTGTGGCACCAGCGTTTTTCACGCGCAGCATATCCCTCTTGAGTAGAGGAGTAACACCAGTTCTAACGCCGGGATCTCTGGGGGGAGCGGGGCGGGGTGCCCGCGCGGGGTACCGGCGGTGTGACGTCACGGCGGGAAGGGGGGGGGCTGGAATCTGCGATAAGAAATAACGCTACCATCGATGCGAGAGAGGCAGGGGCGGGGGTGGGGGTCAAATAGTGGCCGGTAAGCGGTGGAAACCCATAAACGTTTTGTATTGTAGTTTATTGTATAACTCGGAATTATCAGCTTCATTATGGACACATGCGTGTGAAACTAGGATATATGTAACTAGGAAAATTTGCACTAATGAGAAAACGCTAGCTGTCATATGAAGGGCGCTCTTTCAGAGACCCATAAGAAAAAAAAATGCATTATTTATTGCATGCAACTGCAAGTATGAAAGGTGTTATTGTTCGATAAGAAAATTCAACCCGTTGTGGTTTGATTCCGAAAGATTACGTCAAGATGTTCACATGTGCGAGTATGTACGCAATCCAGCCAGCCAAGCACCCTCTGGACTTGACGAAAAACGAGCTCGAACACGTCACTAAGGTCTTTCTCCTAAAGTATTGGGGTAGTTATATTGTTTTATTATGGGATAGTTTACCCGAACATATTCGGAATGACAGTGAAGTGATATCATATCTTCCATGCATGGAGCATTATAATACACCACAGATGAAAGATCACATCGATGGTCCCCCACCTCGACGTCGGGATTGAGAAGAGTGTTGTGGAATGGGATATTCTCCACGCGGGTTCTTCGAATGTGTTTGAACCCGGTCCACATGCATATGATTGGGCAAATGGGAACAAGTTAAAAAATCTGAGTGGAGGGGTTATTATAAGTCGAGAGAGGTTATATTTTCATGGACCAAGCTCAGACTGCACTATTCCACGACAACATCAACATCTTCAAAAAGAACTTTGAAATTTCCAACGAGAGTGCGTGAAAAAATAGACCTCTCGAATATCAACAAAGTCAGCCGGATGGCGGAAGTCCTCCCCACGAAAAAGCTATCAGAACTCCACGTCCAATCGGATTATCAAGTCTCCGACATGAGAGCTGTACAAACCAAGTGTGGAAAACGCTACGTGGTGGACATCGCGAATGAGTTCGCCATCTTCTTGCCAGCACGACTCGTCAAGGCCTTCGATCAAGATCCAAAAATGTTCGAGGGTATGCTGCAACTCGCACGCAATGGCCAACTCTACATGAACTACATTGGTGGAAAATACAACAGCATCGAGTTCCATGGAGTCTGAGCATGGTGGACAAAAAACGCTTGTGAAGGCTCGGTGAAAACAACGAGGTCAACGGCTGTCAGTATCACCATCAGTTGTCACCATCGTAGAGTGCAACGAACGCTCGCATCGCCATCAGTCGATTGTCGTCTTCGTAGAGTTTTCTACGTTCAGTACAGACTATGTAAAAATGTATATATAAAAAAAAAATCCTTTCATCGATTATATTGTAACACAAACAGTTCTTTACAAATTGTATCCGCCGTAGATATAAATGGAGAAACGATATGTGATCAAAATGTTCTTTATTCATTTACAAAAATCTCTAGCTCACACAACGATTGGTATACAGTCAACCATCTTTTCAACGATTTTACATTCGCATTAGCGCAATTGTATTTTTTATTGAAGGAATGATGGGGGCATTTAAAGTTTGGGATTTTCGGCAACTTTTGCAGGAATGGACAATCCAGAGTCTCCAGGTCGATGACTTTTGTTGCTGGATCCGTGAATCTTGATAGCCATGCGTACTTCTCGAATCCCTTCGCATAGATAGTAGGAGCTCCTTCGTACATTCCTCGAATCATCGTTCTAGCTGCCTCGTATGGTATGCCACTGTGATCCCATCGTATTCCATAATAATTGCGTTCCGCCCACTTGTTTGTCATTTTGTACTTGGCCGGTAAAGCATCCCAGGCCAATGGTGCAGCGAACAAGAATATCAGCGTTTCAGCGTTCTTCTCGTGGAGTTTGACGATGGACATCTCCTTTGGGACAAATTCGTTGATAGGTCTCTTGAACCCTTGCCCATCGACAATAAGCTCCATGTTGACTGAAGTGGGCGCGGGTCACAGGCATGAATTTCTACCATTTTTTTTTAATCCCACCACTAATTGGATTGTACTCCACAACACGATCATGGAGGATCATAATATGATGAGGTTTGTGGTGGAATATTTTTATTCAATTCAAATTCAAGTCGCACGTCCACAGAGCCGGACTTGAGAGAATCGTTTGTATACGATTTGGTAGTCTTCGAAAGCTGTTTATAGAATGTCATTATCATCGGTGTTTCGTCTCGTGAGAATCAACTCACTCACGAACGTCTTCGAACGCCTCTTGAACATCTTTGAGCCCCTCTTGAACGTCTTCGAACATCTCTCGAACGTCTTTGAACGTTTTACGAACGTCTCGAATGACTTACGAACGTCTTCGAACGTCTTCGAAAGCCTCAGGATCGTCATCGAACGTCTTCAAAGATCTCTCGAATGTCTAGCGCTCGTCGTAGAACGTCTCACCAACGCCTTTGAACATCTCTCGAAATCCTCGCAATCATCTTCGGACGTCTCACGGATTTATCTCGAACGTCTCATGAACATCTTGGAACGTCTCATGAACGTTTTTGAACGTCTTCTGGAAGTCTCTCGAACTCCTCACGATTGCCTTCGAACGTTTCCAGAACATCTCTCGAACGTCTCATGAATATCTTTGGAAGTCTCACGAATGTCTTTCAAACATCTCACAAACGTCTTCGAACATCTATTCAATCTCTTCGAATGTCTCACGACCGTCTCGCGAACGTCTCTTACAAGGAGACGGCACGACCGTGGGGTCGGGGATTTGACCGAATTTTTTTGTGGTGAAAGAGGACCCCTAGCACCGCACGTGGTTAAAGTAGTAGAACGCACTACTCGGAAAATTCGGAGAAAAATCGATTCAAAGTTTCTTAGGCGCCTTATGAGTTTAAAATGTTAGGCCCTTGTCGAGCCACCGTCTAGTCTAGACGGTTAGGGCTCGGTCTTTTGCGCCGGAGGTCTCGCGTTCGATTCCTCCTTCGGATCTTATTTTTTTTCTTTTTTTTTTTTGTTATCCCAACAATTATTCAAAACGTTTCTCATCCCTACATTATTTTTTTAAATTTATTTTAGCTCAAAAACGTAAAGTTTTTCATTCACTGAAAAATATTCGTGCTCGTTGTTCTATTTGGTTTTATGGCCTTGTAAGGGTCCAAAGAATTTTGACCTGAGGTCCCCTTAGGATTATGACGGACATCTGCGCATAGGATTGTGAGTGAGTCTGTGAGAATTGAACAGCATTTCATTTTTCGATTTCGTCGTGAACAGACGGGCCTATTTCTTATTGTTAAATTTCAAAGTTCTCTTACAATTCGAAGTTAAAAATGTCGACTGAAGAAGTTGCTGGTCCTTCTGGAATAGGAGAGGAAATTTCTGAAGAATCCATGTACAGTGATAAATCAAAATCGCGATTGAAGGACGCAGTAGTTTATTATGAAAAGCTGTTGACGGAAAATAATTTAATTGCATCGACACCTTCGGAAGAAATATCTCACGATGCTATGTTATTGGCCGGAGAACTTTATAATAATACATTGGAACTTTTGGGTGAAAAAAAAATCGGAATTGAAGAGGAATTAATTCACGCTCATGAGGATTGCGAAGAACTACAGTTCGAAGTGCCCCAACTTGATTCTTCTCCAAACGAGTACGAACCGGAACCGAAAAAAAAATAAAAGTGAAAGTATTCCCATCGCCTACAAAGTCAAAGTCGTGAACATTGCTAAAGCGCATCCCACGTGGTCTTTGGCGACATTGCAAAAAAAAAGGATGCAGCCGCTTGAAGAGAAAAGAATATCTTTCACAATGGGAGAATGATATTAAAAGTGGTGGAACGAGATTGGACAAATTTGAGGCGATAGATTCGTGGACCTACGGCCGTTTTGTGGAAGCAATACCGCAATATCAGCAAGTTACGACAAGAAATGTACAACAATGGGCGTTGGCTGCTGCTGCACAATTCATCGATTTCAATTTCAAGGCGTCTGATCGATGGGTCACGGCATTCAAACAGAATCAGAAAATTTCTCAACGGAAAATCACGAAACTGGTTTAGAAAAAAGAGGCGGCATCAATGGAGGAAATCTGGGCGTCTGGGCGTCTGCAGAGACCTTTCGTCGACAGACGTGCCGCTTAATACCTCAATACCATGACGATTATGTTATAAATACTGACCAAACAGGTAAATACAAGTTTTCTGCGTACAAAATGTTTTTACCGATGCAAAATGTATAAATTCAAAATTAATTCTATAAAAAGTTTTCTACATACATATTCGAATATTTTTTAATATTAAAAATACTATTTTTTTCAGGATGTGAATATTAATCTGTTTTCAACAGGACACTCACTCAAAAAGGGAGTAAAACAGTTTTCGTCAAAAAGTCGGATTTGAATGAAGTGACGCATTCGTACACCGC
Source organism: Ophion ventricosus (assembly GCA_963932345.1). Lineage (NCBI taxonomy): Eukaryota > Metazoa > Arthropoda > Insecta > Hymenoptera > Ichneumonidae > Ophion > Ophion ventricosus. The sequence continues at coordinate 6,697,982 of OZ010717.1, forward strand.
ACAATATTCCATAACATTATCCGGAAAACTGCTCCCACATGTCTTCGTATGTTTGCAAGAGGCGACTGGTCATTTCGGACCTCGTATTCAAAAATTAGTAGATGGCTATGCCAATACATATACGAACGTCATTGCAACATCATCGAAGTCTGGAAAACTAACAACAGCCTTAGAGACGGATTTTCTCCAGAAATGTTTAAAAACTTACGTCGGGGAGAATAAATTTTTCCTTCTCATTGACTCTTGGGGGGTCAAACAAATCCAGAGATGTATGATGAAATCTTCCAAGATGACGAAAATATGCCAACTTGCTCTGTAAAAGTCATTCCTCCAAAATGCACTCCCTTGGTGCAACCTTGTGACGTTTACTTTTACAAACAAGTTAAAAATTTCATAAAGCGCTTGCAAAATTGCAGCGAATTCTTAGAGCAGAATCGTGAAATTAATTCCCGGGAAGATTGTATAAAAATCCATTCAATAATTCACCATCAATTATCGTCACCAATATTCCGAGACATGATTCAATACGCCGGGTTTGCCTCAAAATTATCAGTTACTAGAAACATTTTCATGAATGTTAATGGGACATGTTTTTGTACGGATGTATTGCAAACTCCCTGCGATTGTAAAAAATCCGCTTTTATATGTTGCGCAAAATGTCGCAAAAATTATTGCTTTGTTTATTTCTACGATAATTATCACTGCGGTTTTTGTATATAATTATTATATGAATAAAAATTGAATTTTTCCTAATCGACTTTGTTATTCTCATTAAAAACCCAATGTTCCTTCTCATATACTTTACAATGAAAAATAATAAACCCACCATTATGAATTGGTTTATTGGAGAAAAAAAAAGAAAATAATTTAAAAAAAATGAAAATAATTTTAAAAAATAATGTAGGCATGAGAAACGTTTTGAATAATTGTTGGGATAACAAAAAAAAAAAATAAGATCCGAAGGAGGAATCGAAAGCGAGACCTCCGGCGCAAAAGACCGAGCCCTAACCGTCTAGACTAGACGGCGGCTCGACAAGTGCCTGACATTTTAAACTCATTAGGCGCCTAAGAAACATTGAATCGATTTTTCTCTGAATTTTCCAAGTAGTGCGTCCTACAACTTTAACCACGTGAGGTGCTAGGGGTCCTCTTTCACCACAAAAAAATTCGGCCAAATCCCCGACCCCACGGTCGTGCCGTCTCCTTGTTAAACGTCTTCAAACATCTCTTGAATATCATCGAACGTCTTTGAACGACTCTCGAACTCTTCACGATTGCCTTCGAACGTTTCATGAACATCTCTCGAACGTCTTTAAACGTCTGACGAACGTTTCGGAACGTCTCTTGAACGTCTTCGAACGTTTCGGAACGTCTTCGAACGACTCTTGAACGTCTCTCGAAATTGTCACAAACGTCTCTCGAAGGCCTCATTGACGTCTTCAAACTTCTCTCGAACATCTATTCAACGTCTTCGAACGCCTCGCGAACGTCCCTTGAACATCTTCAAAAGTTTCTCGGACACCTTTGAACGTTTAACGACCGTCTCATGATCGTCTTGGAAAGTCTCACGAATGACTTACGAACATCTTCAAACGTCTTTCGCACTTCTCACAATCGTCTTCAGACGTATTACGAACGTCTCTGGAGCATCTTTGAGCGTCTCACGAACGCTTTTGAACATCTCCTGGAAGTCTCTCGAACTCCTCACGTTCGTCTTCGAACGTCTCGGGAACATCTCTTGAACGTGTTATGAATATCTTTGGACGTCTCGCGACCGTCTCTTGAACCTCTTCAAACGTCCCTTGAACGTCTCCTGAACGATTCTCGAACTCTTCACGGTCGTCTTCAAACGTCTCACGAATATCTTTGAAAGTTTCACGAGCGACTTACGAACGTCTTCAAACGTCTCACGAACGTCTTCGAATATCTATTCAACGTCTTAGAACGTCTCGCGAATGTCGTCGAACGTCTTTGAACGTTTTGGGACGTCTTTTGAACGTCTTCGAACGACTCTTGAACATCTCTCGAACTTCTCACGAACATCTTCGAAAGCCTTTGAACGTCTCCCGAACGTCTATCGAAGTCTTCACGATCGTCTACAAACGTCTCACGAACATCTCTCAAACGTCTTACCAATATCTTTGAACCTCTCACGAACGTCTTACGAACATCTATTCAACGTCTTAGAACGTCTCACGAACGTCTCGTTTATGTCTTCGAACGTCTCGCAAACGTTTTCAAACGTCTTCGAACGTTTTGAAACGTCTCTTGAATGTCTTTGAAAGACTCTTGAGGGTTTTCGAACATCTCTTGAACGTCTCTCGAACTTGTCACGAACGTCTTCAAACGTCTTCGAACATCTCTCAAATATCTATTCAACGTTTTCGAACGTCTCGCGAATGTCCCTTGGACGTCTTCAAATGTCGCTTGAACGTCATCGAACATCTCTTGAATGTCTTTCGAACGTCTTTGAACGTATCCTGAACGTCTCACGAACTCTTCGCTATTGCCTTCGCAAGTTTCACGAAAATCTCACGAACGTCTCACGAACGTCTCACGAACGTCTTTAAACATCTCACGAACGTCTTCAAACGTCGCACGAACGTCTTACAAACGTCTCATAAACACCTTTGAACGTCTCACAAACGTCTTACGAACGTCTTTAAACATCTCACGAACGTCTTCAAACGTCTTCGAACATCTATTCAACGTCTTCAAACGTCTCTCGAATGTCTTCGAACGTGTCATGAACATCTTTGAACATCTCACGAACGTCTTCGAACGTCTTGGGAATGCCTTTGAACGTCTCCTGACAACTCGCGAATATCTTCAAATGTCTCATGAGCATCTCTCGAACGTCCCTCGAACGCGTTCTAACGTCCGACGTACGTCTCTCGAACTTCTTTAAACGTCCCACGAATGTCTTCGAACATCTATTGAACGTCTTCGACCGTCCCTGGAACGCGTTCGAACGTCCTTAAACGTCTCACGAACATCTCTTGAACGTCTTCAAACGCCTTCCGAACGTCTATCGAACGTCTCTCGGACGTCTACAAATTTCTATTCAATGTCTGTAGACGCCTTACAAATGTGTATCAAATGTCTCTTGAACATCTATCGAACGGTTACCGATGAATGCCTGTGAACATTATAAAGCGATTATATCAATTTAGTTCCCATCGAATTCCTCATAGAAGAAATTTAGTTTTACTTTCGAAAAAAATATTTTATACTATGTGTGATCGTATAACAGAGGGGGGTCCATAGCGTCGACCGCGTCCGACCGGTCGACCACCTAGAGTCTGTAAAACGGTTTGTAAAACTAGTTTAGAAATTTTTCATTAAATAAATATGCTTGGGTTTGTTTGGGTTTAAAAGGGTTGCCGGCGGTAGACCGCCAAGGATATTTTGAATCATAGTGTTGACCGCATACTTGCAAAGCTTGGCCACCCCTGCTATACCAGATGATGTAATGAAGGCAGGGTTGGGAAAAATAAAAAATTACATAATGTGACATTTATTTTATTTGCGCGAACCTTTATGAATCGACCATCAATTGGAGATTTTAATTACATTTTGTAATGCACGATCGTTTTCGTGATTTTCTCAACGTAGAGTAGAGTTTACATCTAACTTACTTGAGGCATCCTCACAATCCACATCCAACCTTGGAATAACTACATCATTTTTCATATTCAGTATATCAGCTAGCCATTCTCGTTTTGCATGACCCGTAATATACACGATAGGACACATGTCGTCTATCGCTGGGTGAATTATTTCGGACATTGAAAGCGGGCGATACTTGAATATGAGTTTTTCCTCTTGGTATTTATATGAGTATTGACTTCTACAAAACACAACGAAACATCCGTGCACCGTAAAAGCTGCTTCGCAGATGGAGGAACCACGGTATTTAATTTTTGTCATTACATTATTCGACGACTTCAAATATTGGATTTAAAGTCGTCGAATATTGGACTTCATTTCAACGCGAAATCCTATGCTCCCGGCGATCTGAATTTGGACTTTGACAATAAAAAAATGTATCATTGTGTTCGGTATGTACTCTCAATTTCATAAACCTTCGACTGTAATAACAATAAATCTTAGCTAACCATTACCAAGTTTCAATATAACCGTCCTCTCACAGTTATCGATTGCTCACGCCAGAACGAGTCTGTGAAAAATGCTACCGTAGACGTGCGAATAGAGTTTGAATGCAAGGAAGATTGACCACCATATACTACTGCATATTCTTTAATCTTGCACGATCCCATTGTTGAATACTGTCCATTGACCAACAATGTCCGTAAAAATGGTATAGATCAGTAATTATTTGCCCTCCAAATGAGTAAATAATTTAAAAACAAGTTTCTTAAAGATTGACGTTAGTCATCAATTGATCTTGCGATCGTTTTGATCACGCCATCTTCGTTATGAATGTGCCTACCATAGTTGTCCAAAATCTGTATCGGGCGTTACTTTTTGTTCGATACAAATGTATCAAGTATCGAATAACGTTTCGTTACTCGATACCAAAATATCAAGCTATGTTTGGAGATCGCGACTTTTGTCGCGAGCTAACGTTTTGGGCGTGACTTTTTGCTTGATACAAATGTATCAAGTATCGAAAAACCTTTCGTTACTCGATACCAAAGTATCAAGCTATTTTTGGAGATCGCGACTTTTGTACCTAGTAACGAAAATTTATACGATACTCGATACTTTTGTACCGAGTAACAAGTATATAAATAAATATTTTTTAAAAATATTCTCAGAATAAAAAAAATAATTTGTTAATAATTTTCTAATATTTTTATTAATCAAAATGACTGTGCTTAGTATCTGACATATGATTGATTTTTTCATATTTTTATACAGTTGCTAAGTACTTGAAATTCTAGTTCTATTCTATTGTTGCTGAAATAATGCCTACCATACATCCTTAAGAATGTATAGGAGGTACATCACAGTAAAAAATTAGATTTACAGATCATTTCTACGCGTAACGAGAAAATCAGAAAAAAATAAATTACTAGGAGATATTAAAAATATTGATCTTAACTAATAATAGTATTAAATAGTTATAAAGAAAAATGTTTATAAAACATTTTTACAAAAAATGTTCTAAAAAAATTGTTTTTTGTTATTTGAAATGAAATTGTTAAGATTTCCGAATGCGTATAAATTTTTCAAGAGTTTTTTCATCGTTTTGAAATTTTTTTTTTACAAATTTAAAAAAATTGACAAGAAGCCGGAAAAGTTCTTTACTTTCCATCGAGTACAAGGGTTCTGTATCAACCGTGAGAAATTTCAAAACTATTAACAGAATAGCTTCGTATTCTGAGACTTTGGTATAACACAAGAATCGAGTAACGAAAAGCTTTTCCTTACCTATCGATACTTTCGTAACGAGTAACGAAAATTTATTCGATACTCGATACAAAGGTGTCGAGTATCGAAGAACGTAAAATTTTTTTTTTTATGTGTAAAAAAATTTTTTTTAACGATGAAAAAACTCTTGAAAAATTTATCCGCATTCGGAAACCTTAACAATTTCATTTCAAATAACAAAAAACAATTTTTTCAGAACTTTTTTTGTAAAAATGTTTTATAAACATTTTTCTTTATAACTATTTAATACCTACTATTATTGTCTAAGATCAATATTTTTAATATCCCCTAGTAATTTATTTTTTTCTGATTTTCTCGTTACGCGTAGAAATGATCTGTAAATCTAATTTTTTACTGTGATGTACCTCCTATACATTCTTAAGGATGTATGGTAGGCATTATTTCAGCAACAATAGACTAGAACTAGAATTTCAAGTACTTAGCAATTCTATAAAAATATGAAAAAATCAATCATATATAAGATACTAAGCACAGTCATTTTGATTAATAAAAATATTAGAAAGTTATTAACAAATTATTTTTTTTTATTCTGAGAATATTCAAAAAAATTATTTATTTATATACTTGATACTCGATACAAAAGTATCGAGTATCGTATAAATTTTCGTTACTAGATACAAAAGTCGCGATCTCCAAAAATAGGTTAATACTTTGGTATCGAGTAACGAAATGTTTTTCGATACTTGATACATTTGTATCGAGCAAAAAGTAACGCCCGATACAGATTTTGGACAACTATGGTAGGCACAGTCATAACGAAGATGGCGTGATCAAAACGATGGCAAGATCAATTGATGACTGACGTCGATCGTTAAGAAACTTGTTTTTAAATTATTTACTCATTTAGAGGGGAAATAATTACTGATCTATACAATTTTTACGGACAATATTGGTCAACGGACAGTATTCAACAATGTGATCGTGCAAGATTAAAGAATATGCAGTAGTATATGGTGGTCAATCTTCCTTGCATTCAAAATCTATTCGCACGTCTACGGTAGCATTTTTCGCAGACTCGTCCTTCCGTGAGCAATCGATAACTGTGAGAGGACGGTTATATTGAAACTTGATAATGGTTAGCTAACAATTGTTGTTATTACAGTCGAAGGTTTATGAAATTGAGAGTACATACCGAACACAAAGATACATTTTTTTATTGTCAAAGTCCAAATTCAGATCGTCGGGAGCATAGGATTTCGCGTTGAAATGAAGTCCAATATTAGCAAGTTTGAAGTCGTTGAATAATGTAATGACCTTCGCTATAGAATTTTTCTACCCGTCGGCAGCGCAAAAATTAAATACCTTGGTTCCTCCATCTGCGAAGCAGCTTTTACGGTGCATGAATGTTTCGTTGTGTTTTGTAGAAGTCAATACTCATATAAATCCCAAGAGGAAAAACTCATATTCAAGTATCCCCCGCTTTTCAATGTCCGAAGTAATTCACCCAGCGATAGACGACATGTGTCCTATCGTGTATATCATGGGTCATGCAAAACGAGAATGGCTAGCTGATATACTGAATATGAAAAATGATGTAGTTATTCGAAGGTTGGATGTGGATTGTGAGGATGCCTCAGGTAAGTTAGATGTAAACTCTACTCTACGTTGAGAAAATCATCAAAACGATCGTGCATTACAAAATGTAATGAAAATCTTCAATTGATGGTCGATTCATAAAGGTTCGCGCAAATAAAATAAATGTCACATTATGTAATTTTTTATTTTCCCCAACCCTGCCTTCATTACATCATCTGGTATAGCAGGGGTGGCCAAGCTTTACAAGTGTGCGGTCGACACTATGATTCAAAATATCCCTGGCGGTCTACCGCCGGCAACAGTTTTAAACCCAAACAAACCCAAACATATTTATTCAATGAAAAATTTCTAAACTAGTTGCACAAACCGTTTTACAGACTCTAGGTGGTCGACCGGTCGGACGCGGTCGACGCTATGGACCCCCCTCTGTTATACGATCACACATAGTATAAAATATTTTTTTCGAAAGTAAAACTAAATTTCTTCTATGAGGAATTCGATGGGAACTAAATTGATATAATCGCTTTATAATGTTCACAGACATTCATCGGTAAACGTTCGATAGATGTTCGAGAGACATTTGATACACGTTTGTGAGACATCTACAGACATTAAATAGAAATTTGTAGACGTCCGAGAGACGTTCGATAGACGTTCAGAAGGCGTTTGAAGACGTTCAAGAGATGTTCGTGAGACGTTTAAAGACGTTCGAACGCGTTCCAGAGACGGTCGAAGACGTTCAATAGATGTTCGAAGACGTTCGTGAGACGTTTAAAGAAGTTCGAGAGACGTACGTAAGGCGTTAGAAGGCGTTCGAGGGCCGTTCGAGAGATGTTCATGAGACATTTGAAGATATTCGTGAGATGTTCAAAGATGTTCATGACACGTTCGAAGACACTCGAGAGACGTTTGAAGAGGTTGAATAGATGTTCGAAGACGTTTGAAGACGTTCGTGAGATGTTCAAAGACGTTCGTAAGACGTTCGTGAGACGTTCAAAGATGTTTATGAGACGTTTGTAAGTCATTCGTGCGACGTTTGAAGACGTTCGTGAGATGTTTAAAGACGTTCGTAAGGAGTTCGTGAGACGTTCAAAGATGTTCGTGAGACGTTCGTGAGATTTTCGTGAAACTTGCGAAGACAATAGCGAAGAGTTCGAGAGACGTTCAGGAGACGTTCAAAGACGTTCGAAAGACATTCAAGAGATGTTCGATGACGTTCAAGCGACGTTTGAAGACGTTCAAGGGACATTCACGAGACGTTCGAAAACGTTGAATAGATGTTTGAGAGATGTTCGACGACGTTCGAAGACGTTCGTGAGAAGTTCGAGAGACGTTTAAGAGATGTTCGAAAACCCTCAAGAGTCTTTCAAAGATATTCAAGAGACGTTTCAAAACGTTCGAAGACGTTTCAAAATGTTTGCGAGACGTTCGAAGACATACACGAGACGTTCGTGAGACGTTCTAAGACGTTGAATAGATGTTCGTAAGACGTTCGTGAGACGTTCAAAGGCTTTCGAAGACGTTCGTGAGAAGTTCGAGAGACGTGCAAGAGTCGTTCGACGACGTTCAAAAGACGCTTGCGAGACGTTCTAAGACGTTGAATAAATGTTCAAAGACGTTCGTGAGACGTTTGAAGATGTTCGTAAGTCGCTCGTGCCACTTTCAAAGATATTCGTGAGACGTTTGAAGACGATCGTGAAGAGTTCGAGAATCGTTCAGGAGACGTTCAAGTGACGTTTGAAGAGGTTCAAGAGACGATCGCGAGACGTCCAAAGATATTCATGACACGTTCAAGAGATGTTCCCGAGACGTTCGAAGACGAATGTGAGGAGTTCGAGAGACTTCCAGGAGACGTTTAAAGATGCTCCAGAGACGTTCGTGATACGTCTGAAGACGATTGTGAGGAGTGCGAAAGACGTTTGAAGATGTTCGTAAGTCATTCGTCAGACTTTCGAAGACGATCATAAGACGGTCGTTAAACGTTCAAAGACGTTCGAGAAACTTTTGAAGATGTTCAAGGGACGTTCGCGAGGCGTTCGAAGACGTTGAATAGTTTCTCGAGAGAAGTTCGATGACGTCAATGAGGCCTTCGAGAGACGTTTGTGACAAGTTCGAGAAACGTTCAAGAGTCGTTCGAAGACGTTCAAGAGACGTTCCGAAACGTTCGAAGACGTTCGTCAGACGTTTAAAGACGTTCGAGAGATGTTCATGAAACGTTCGAAGGCAATCGTGAAGAGTTCGAGACTCGTTCAAAGACGTTCAATGATATTCAAGAGACGTTTGAAGCCGTTTAAGAGACGTTCGCGAGACGGTCGTGAGATATTCGAAGAGGTTGAATAGATGTTCGAAGACGTTCGTGAGATGTTTGAAAGACATTCGTCAGACGTCCAAAGATATTCATGAGACGTTCGAGAGATGTTCTGCAATCGTTCGAAGGCAATCGTGAGGAGTTCGAGAGACTTCCAGGAGACGTTAAAAAACGTTCGTGAGACGTTCCAAGATGTTCATGAGACTTTCGAGATAAATCCGTGAAACGTCCAAAGATGATTGCGAGGATTTCGACAGATGTTCAAAGGCGTTCGTGAGACGTTCCACGACGATCGCTAGACATTCAAGAAATCTTTGAAGACGTTCGATGACGTTCCTGAGGCTTTCGAAGACGTTCAAAGACGTTCGGAAGTCATTCGAGACGTTCGTAAAACGTTCAAGGACGTTCGAGAGATGTTCGAAGACGTTGAAGAGGGGTTCGAAGATGTTCAAGAGGCGCTCGAAGACGTTCGTGAGTGAGTTAATTCTCACGAGACCAAACACCGATGATAATGACATTCTATAAACAGCTTTCGAAGACTGCCAACTCGTATACAAACGATTCTCTCAAGTCCGGCTCTGTGGACGTGCAACTTGAATTTGAATTGAATAAAAATTTTCCACCACAAACCTCAGCATATTATGATCCTCCATGATCGTATTGTGGAGTACAATCCAATTAGTGGTGGGATTAAAAAAAATGGTAGAAATTCATGCCTGTGATCCGCGCCCACTTCAAGCGACATGGAGCGTATTGTCGATGGGCAAGGGTTCAAGAGACCCATCAACGAATTTGTCCCAAAGGAGATGTCTATCGTCAAACTCCACTAGAAGAACGCTGAAATGCTGATATTCTTGTTCGCTGCACCATTTGCCTGGGATGCTTTACCGGCCAAGTACAAAATGACAAACAAGTGGGTGGAACGCAATTATCATGGAATACTATGGGAGCACAGCGGCATACCATACGAGGCAGCTAGAACGATGATTCGAGGAATGTTCGAAGTGTTACGTCCCAGTCTCACTTTTTTTCTCGTTCTTCTCGGAACGCCCAACCTATATGCGCACTAAACAGCATCTCCATTTATTGATCAACGAACTTTAAATTATCAATCCTAAGCAAGCGTTATCCAACATTTTCAGACGACCAAACGCAAAGAGCGTGGCCATCGCCTCTCCCTCATAAATACAGTCGACGACAAACGCAATACACTCGCACCTTAAAAGAAAAACCATACTCTCGCGACAGCCTAAACAAGAACCCAGAGATCAAGCTCCGCCACAATCCCTCTTTGTCCTACAACCTAAATCCACCCGACAAAGAAAACTCGTGCGAGTCAAATCACGTCATCCGCTCCTATAGAGAAACCTATACATCCCAAATCTATACGATAGAGACAGAACGACTGCACCAATCACAGCAGCGCTCAAATTAATAAATGTATAAAAATCTCTCTCCCACGTCATGCCAACCTATCACCGAAGTCGACCTAATTTCATATTACTCATTATCCAATCCCTAAGCTACGTTCAACAAAACTGTATTCCCCCAACAGCTCCTTCCCCCAAAAATTAAACCTTCCTAATTTTTCCTTTCACGAAGGAGCAGACACTCTGTTCTTGATCTCCGAATCGAATAGTCGACTTACAAAATTAAACACTTTTCCTCTCCGTTTCCGTTGAACAATTATACGCGTATCCTTTTGTACCGAGTTATAAGTTTGTAAGAATAAGAAGTTAATAAACTTAATAATCTGAATTAAGACCAAATCTACGCGTCTGAACCTTTTATCCAATCAACGATCAATCCTTCGGGCGAACCCATCTCTCAATCCAGAAACACGCACCTAAAAATCCTCTAAATCAAACTTGTTATTAAATTGTGTTCAGAACTCACGTGGAAGCCAATCAAAGGCTCACTGCGCGAATCTTAATTCAAATTTCGCGCTCTAACTCGGCAACTTCGCGAGTCCATTCTAAATCTCTCTCCGGGACGTAACAAAAGGAGCTCCTACTATCAATGCGAAGGGATTCGAGAAGTACGCATGGCTATCAAGATTCACGGATCCAGCAACAAAAGTCATCGACCTGAAGACTCTGAATTGTCCATCCCTGCAAAAGTTGCCGAAAATACCAAACTTTAAATGCCCCCATAATTCCTTCAATAGAAAATACAATTGCACTAATGCGAATGTAAAATCGTTGAAAAGATGGTTGACTGTATACCAAGCGTTGTGTGAGCTAGAGATTTTTGTAAATGAATAAAGAACATTTTGATCACATATCGTTTCTCCATTTATATCTACGGCGGATACAATTTGTAAAGAACTGTTTGTGTTACAATATAATCGATGAAAGGATTTTTTTTATATATACATTTTTACATAGTCTGTACTAAACGTAGAAAACTCTACGAAGACGACAAACGACTGATGGCGATGCGAGAGTTCGTTGCACTCTACGATGGTGACAACTGATGGTGATACTGACAGCCGTTGATCTCGTTGTTTTCACCGAGCCTTCACAAGCGTTTTTTGTCCACCATGCTCAGACTCCATGGAACTCGATGCTGTTGTATTTTCCACCAATGTAGTTCATGTAGAGTTGGCCATTGCGTGCGAGTTGCAGCATACCCTCGAACATTTTTGGATCTTGATCGAAGGCCTTGACGAGTCGTGCTGGCAAGAAGATGGCGAACTCATTAGCGATGTCCACCACGTAGCGTTTTCCAAACTTGGTTTGTACAGCTCTCACGTGGGTGACTTGATAATCCGATTGGACGTGGAGTTCTGATAGCTTCTTCGTGGGGAGGAATTCCGCCATCCGGCTGACTTTGTTGATATTCGAGAGGTCCATTTTTTCAAGCACTCTCGTTGGAAATTTCAAAGTTCTTTTTGAAGATGTTAATGTTGTCGTGGAATAGTGCAGTCTGAGCTTGGTCCATGAAAATATAACCTCTCTCGACTTATAATAACCCCTCCACTCAGATTTTTTAACTTGTTCCCATTTGCCCAATCATATGCATGTGGAACGGGTTCAAACACATTCGAAGAACCCGCGTGGAGAATATCCCGTTCCACAACACTCTTCTCAATCCCGACGTCGAGGTGGGGGACCATCGATGTGATCTTTCATCTGTGGCGTATTATAATGCTCCATGCATGGAAGATATGATATCACTTCACTGTCATTCCGAATATGTTCGGGTAAACTATCCTATAATAAAACAATATAACTACCCCAATACTTTGGAGAAAGACCTTAGTGACGTGTTCGAGCTCGTTTTTCGTCAAGTCCAGAGGGTGCTTGGCTGGATGGATTGCGTAGATACTCGCACATGTGAACATCTTGACGTAATCTTTCGGAATCAAACCACAACGGGTTAATTTTCTTATCGAACAAAAACACCTTTCATACATGCAGTTGCATGCAACAAATAATGCATTTTTTTTCTTATGGGTCTCTGAAAGAGCGCCTTTCATATGACAGCTAGCGTTTTCTCATTAGTGGAAATTTTCCTAGTCACATATAGTAGTTTCCCACGCATGTATCCATAATGAAGCTGATAATTCCGAGTTATACAATGAACTACAATACAAAACTATTTGACCCCCCCCCCCTCCCCCTTCCGCTCTCGCATCGGTGGTAGCGTTATCTCTTATCGCAGATTCCAGCCCCCCCCCCCCCCCGCCGGAGACACCGTCTCGCTCCCCCACTAGCTGGCCCTTCCCGCCGTGACGTTACACCGCAGGTACCCCGCGCGGGCACCCCGCCCCGCTCCCCTCTGAGATCGCGGCGTTAGAACTGGCGTTACTCCTCTACTCTCTTGTCGGCCATTATTTTTGCTTGGGGTCCATTTGTGATGCCCATGACTTCCATCATACGCAGTAGGAGGATGATACTTTCGTTGAAAATAAAGGGTGTCTTGAAATGATCTGACATTTTAAATTGCGCGCCATTTTTTTATGGCGAACATAGAGTACTAATCTTTGACAATTGGCATCAGGAAGTATTGAGGTTTAGTCATGGAGAATTACACCATCGAGCAACTCGTCGAAATTGTGAAAATTCACTGCGAAACAATGCATTTATTTCAGACGAAGTTTCATGGTCGCACCGTAGCGATGTGACTTGGCCACCAAAATGGCAATAGAAGCAATTGGACGCATCATTAATGAAATTAGGCCACGATTATACTAAAATGTTATTGAAAATTTCGTCAAAAGAATGAACGTTTGCAAACGTTCACTCGTTTGTCACAGAATTTTCTGAAAACGAGTCACAGAATCTGAATTTCTGATAATTGCCAAACCATAGTAAATTGTCAAGCACCTTCTATACACATATATACTGGTCACGTAAGTACTTCCGACGAACACAAACAATACGAATTCATAATATTCTCTTACAAAGAACGCGACTCTAGCCCGCACCGGTTACGCCTTATCGCTTCGCGCCGACCCAATCGCTCTGAATTTCATATCCGCGGGCCGCTTCTCTTCGTCGGCCTATAACTTTGCAAATTTTATTTATTTCGACTTGAAATTTGTTGAGCGTATTCTTAAGCATTGGCTGTTTCTGATACGGCAACAAAAAAAATGTGTTCCGACAATGTAGAAATCTCCGTTGAACGAAATCTCTTTTTGGTGAAAAAAAATGATTTACGCCTTTTTCCTGGTGCGTATCAGAAAGTCTATTGCGACTTTCGGTTCAACATGTTACTGCCAGACAAAGAATCAGTTCTGGTCTAGAAAAATCGACTCTCAAAAAAATCGGATGCCAGCAAATCGATACGAAAAAATCGATTTTTCTCATCGACAAAATCAGTTCTCCTGAAGATCGATTCAGAATCGAACATCCCTAAACGGGATCCAATTGAATTCCACACCATTTCCCGATGAACGTCTTTTGAGAATTCTTACCACCGTCGAATCGGAAATACGTGAAAAATCACGAGAAAAAACTCGGCGTGTTGAAACACAACCCGCACGCTTGTACGTGTTGAAACATAACATGCGCGTGTACGTGTGCCGTAATATTATGTTAAAGTGCAGCAATATGAATTACAAACGATAATTACAGTGGATTTTCAGTCATTTGATTCAAACTAATGTTTAAGATATACTTTTTTAAGACAAGATTTATAATGTTTCAGGATCCACTAATTTTGTATATCTAAAGGGTGTTTCAAAATGACCTGACATTTTTAATTGCGCACCATTTTTTATGTGACGTACATAGAGTATTAATCTTTGACAACTGGCGTCATGAAGTATTGAGCTTTAGTCATGGAGGATTACACGATGGAGCAACGCATAGAAATTGTGAAAATGCGGTGTGAAACAATGCAGTTATTGCAGACGAAGTTTCATGATCGTGTTATCTCGCACCGCAGCGATGTGAATTGACCACGAAGATCGTACTATTTGACGCCATTGGACTTCTTTCTTCGGAGTTTTCTAAAAGGACAAGTGTATGCCAATGATCCAGAGACCATTCCGGAGCTCAAGAAAGCAATTTAACGCACCATTAATGGAATTAGTCCGCAATTATGCCAAAATATTATTGAAAAATTCGTCAAAAGACTGAACGTTTGCAAACAGGGACGAGGCGTCCATTTATCTGATATTGCGTTACACACATAACCTCCACGTTTGTACCTTACATTAGAATAAAAGTATTCATTCTTTTGAAATAAATAAGGGTTGAAATAAATAAGGGTATCTCATTTTGAGATACCCTTTATATATTTTTTGTTTAGAAAATTAAACCTACAGAATGCGATGTGGCCCATCAAGAATCATATAAGATTCTGTTCGATAATGTGGGCATCCTTTAGAATTAAAATTCAGTGCGTACACTGCATCCCAATGAGGAATTCCAATTGGAATCCAATGTACGAACGTGAAGTTTTAGTATAGGCATCCAATGCGATGACCCGTTGGATTCCTATCAGGAAGAGGGGACAAGTAGGGAGTTTCAATTCGATTCCTGTGACACTTTCTGCACGGAAATAGCACAAAACGGTTAGTTCACATCAAGCTTCGCAAAGTGCCTCGATAAGATTTTCGAATAATTCGTAAAACAAGCTACGGACATCTGCAAGAAGAATTCCTGGAAAGGAACAAAACCATCGAAGATTGCATTATTGCATCGAAAGAAAAAAAACAGTGGTACAATTTTATCGATACAATTCACGGAACGAAACCTTTTAAGCGCAAAAAATAAAAAGCAAATACGTAAAACCATATTACCTTCAAGTGCAGCGTATTGAAGTTATCGCGGTTTCTTTATGCATGGTCACGTGCCACGATGACTGTACGAGATTCGTTGTTGCGTGCATTGTCTCTCTCGAGTACGGTCAGCTCATAAAGTACACGCTTGCTGGCATTTGACGAGCCTATCGGGCGCGCGATACTGCGC
>OZ010717.1:6713865-6773865 GCA_963932345.1 Ophion ventricosus
ATATATACGCGCATCAAATTATCAGTTTTCGAAATTAAAAATTTTCAAAACTATTGGGACATGCCAAAAATTCATTTAAGCAGTGACGTATATTATTAAAAAGAAGAATTGTGCAAAATATTACCTATTTCGGAGGTAGCAGTTATTCGGGAGTACAGTCAGTACAAGCCAAATTACTTTTGTCTGTTATGCCGAATCTACAATTAGAATAACATAGGTACCCGATAACATACTAGCAGCGTGCGTAGTATAGGCAGAATATAGATAGGTCAGTTGTAGGTTCGATTCCATGTGTAGGCGAAATATTTTCGTCCAAAAAAAAATCATTTAAGGTCAGGGAATGACGAATTATTATAAAAAATCATTGAGGTAGAACTCTCAATTGAGTATTTTTTAAATTTATTTTGGATTTATTAAATATTCTATACATTTAGTAGACGTATCATACAATATGGTAGGAATCACTATAAACATCGTCGCAAATCACAAGCAACTGTTTCATCACTGTATATATATTTTAGTTCTGTTCACTATTAAGATTTTGGGGGAGTTATTTTTTCATCGTCCAAGAATATATCCATTTTATGAAAATCTACCGTATTATATAGCATTGAATAATCGACGTATGCTTGTAAAATTGTTGGTTGCAGTTAACATATGTAAATAATTTACGCAACTGCTAAAATATCAATGAGCAGTACTATATTTTGGGCAGTAACCATGACTAAAAAATATTGTTGTCCCGTCAAGGAAATATAAAATATGGTTGATACCATACATTTCTCTCAGTGTAGTCATTGAAATTACCCTAAACGCCCCACCATCTATCAATTTCCAAAAATCTTCACCTCACACTCCAATACCTGAGTGTACAATTTCCATTTCGGGCAGTGATTTGCGGAACGACTAAAAATGTTACTGAATTCTTACCATCGCCATATACGGGTAATTTTGAAACAGAACTGTGACGGAAGTCGATACGGTTAGGGGCCACGTTTTCTCTGCTTTCGGTTAACATTATCTCACGAATAAAACGAAATTTACACGGTACTGCATACATTTTTCTCCATAGATGTAGATGCACACACGGAGCTGGAGCGAAAGAGGGGACCCAGTAACGGCCTTGGCTTCATCCGATTGCTGCTTAATGGTTCTTCCCGCGGTGAATATGCGCAGATTCTAATTGTGTTCTCGAACTTTCTCGGTTGCGACTGCACTCTCCCGTGACGACGCACAAATGTACGGCCGACTATCGCAGTTCGATTCTATTAATAGCACGACACTGACGTGTACTGCGATTATCGTAATATTGTGACCGCATACCATAATGCCCCGATATTATTCACTTTAAAACTATTTCTTGACAGTCGTAACCATCGATCCTATCGTACGTTATGTTTTAAGATCATTTATGCTGGAGTACGTAACAAAAAAATTGGCTCAATATTGCAATAAATTGAATTGTGGTAAAAAAAAATGGCCGAATGTGAACTCTAACTTGCTTAAGGCCTTAAGCCACTCTAGAGGCCAAAAAAGGGCATATTTCGTGATTTTTTTTTCACCGAAACCATAAAATAAATCGGAATTACAAAATAGGAGTTTTATTATACACGTAATTGACTATATAAAATTATTTTTTTTAAAGTGATACATGTCCAAATGGCGACTGTGCAGCATTTTCCGATGACGCCTTTATTTCTGGAAGGTCAATGGCCGGACCAACGGCTCCTATAATTTTTTAGTTATGATGAGACACTAAAGTTTTTTCGATTATATATAAGAATAGCTATAGAAGTACGTAGGATTTTTTTGATATATTGTTTTTTGTCAAAATGGCGCATTTCTAAAACAAAAATTATAAAATGCCGTGAGAAAATCGTCAGAAATTGTTTATAAAAAAGGAACTATGCAATATAATAAAAAAATCCTACGTAGTGCCTCAGAAAATGTAATTCTAAATATACAGTTAAAATTTCAAGTGAATCGGTTGAAATTTGTTTGAGTTATGAGTCCGGCCGACTTGAAAAATGTAGTTTTGAGGTAAACGCGTTCAAAGTTAGTCGAAAGTCACGACATGAATCAAGAGGGGTTGCGCTAGAACTCGAAAATCGAGTACTTAGAGATTTTTCATACCCAAAATATTTTGGAATATAATTTTATAGGCACTAAGGTACATTTTTAACAAAAAAAATAATTTTTGGTAAATCCTAGAGTGGCCTAAAGCCTTAAGTAGGTAGCGCTCGATAACTGAAAAATACTAAAATAACTTTTCAAAGTTTTTTTTAGTTCAATTTCCAAAGGCGATTTTTGTTGGGGACCAAGATTTTTTTGGATCTTGATATGATTGTTTTGACCCAAATTATAGCTCTTTGAAAGACATATGTATTCTGATGAAAATAAAAAAACGCATTTTTTAGAACGCTGTAATTTATGAAAAAATCACGATATGAAGATTTTGGAAAAGCTTTTCAAAGCTATCAAAATCGTCCTTGAAAATCTTCAACCGCTTTTGGCCAACTATTACGGAACTATTATTTAAGTTTTAATAGAAGTATTCATTTTTTCGTGCGAATACAAAAGGGAATGTAATTTATGGAACGCCGTCAGTTGGACTTGTGTTAGAAAGCTTAAATCTTGCCTGAAACGTATTTCTGTCGCATTCTATTGTTTAAAGTGGTGAGAGAAGATTTTTTGTCGCCACAATGTAATGCATAGGCACTACCACACTTAAGTTCCGATCGTCGATCACCTTGTGCAATGCATTTGCGTGTCAGCTGCTGCATTCACAAAAAAAAATGTCGACGAGAGTCTCGAATTCTCGTGGAAACAGGGTTCGTGCGATGGAAGCCTCAGTACTCTAGAACACGAAGTTCTTGGTGGAAAAAATGGCCGTGCCGTAGAGAGTAGAACGGAGAAAATTAAGATAACTGAAATGAAAATTCTAGACGGCCTGGAGATGGAGAGAGGAAGAGAGAGAAAGAGAGAGAGAGAGAGAGAGAGAGAGAGAGAGAGAGAGAACTCAACTACATTGGCATTCAGCAGCTGTGCAAAACCGGTTCTCCAATGAATATTCGTTATAAGGAGTAAAGGAAAAGGCTGAAACACATGCATATGCACCGTATCAAGTCCGTATACACAAGATGAATCCGAGCGTCATTGAAAAGCCCAATCTTGATGAGTCAAGAAATAAATACGATTCCAGAAAATGCACATACAGGCTTTTCTATCTCAAGTCGTTCAGACTTCATTGTTCACCTCCCATATAGAAATTGACCATCGACCCAGCGCTGGCTCAGTTTTGAACTTGATTGGCCGATGCTCGGCAAAAATGCTTCGCCCAGGCATAGAAATGTGACGCGCGGCTGACGCTCGGCAAACTTTTATTTTAAATACCCAAAGAGTATTTGTTGGATTCTCCAAAAAAATATCCTCTCGTAAACCCCTATACAAATTTTTTGAGGAATTCCAAGATGCACCCACACCTTTATAGGGATTTTTGGGGGACACCGCAAATGGGGAGTCCTTATTGGGATCCAAGTGGACTCTGCATTATTCCCCGATGAACGTCGTTTGAGAATTCTGACCACGTTGGAGTCGAAAATATGTTCATACCTCGTTTATACAGTTCACACTTATACGTTTTTATCATTTCTATATCAAATTTCACTGATCCTGACAGATTCCACCTGGAAAGAATGTACAGTTTCATTTCAACATTTATTACTTACACGTTTTTCGCGTTTATACGTTATTAATTTTGTTCACTAGCGTCCGTTTCGAGGTCCGTTTTTTTTCTCAGTTTTACGTTAAGGGATCAGTATCAGCCTAATTTCGGAAATTTTTGATTTTCTAAAAACATTAGTTTCGTATATGACATACCTGTAGAAACACGGTAGAGAACATTATTTAGGTCGGAGTGACCGATAAGGGGCTAAAAAGAGTAATAATAGAAGCTTCTCTGCGCATTCAGCGCGGAACCGCCTCATCGAGCTCGCAAAAAAGCTTCTCTGTGCATTCAGCGCGCAACCGCCTCGTCGATCTCGCAAAGCTCGCAGAACAGAGATCCGAAATAAAAAATCCCACGAAAGTGAAGTTTTTAACGAAGCTGAAGGAATAATGTATATTTTTTAAGTCTGATGTACATTTATACGAGAGAAACTTTAAACGCGTTTTTCTTAAAACAACGATTTTCGACCTTGTCGACATAATTTTGGAAAAACTATTGCACCGATTAGGCTCAAATTTACAGGGATTATTCTATGCATATATTTCTTCGACCCGTACTAACGGTATAAATATTCATTAATATTCAATCCTATTTTTATACAATTTAAGTTGTAAAAAACAGTCGAAAAATTCAAAAGTGCGCCATTTTGTTTTCTTTTTATCAGGGGTGAAAGTTTTTAGTAGGGGTCATAACTACAACTTTACTTTCTGGTAAAATACTCGACTTTTTGTTTTCAGATGCTCCAAAGTTAAGATTTCGTGTCGACACGAAGATAAATTAAAAAAAAAACAATTTCAAATTTTTTCTTGTACTTTGAAACTTCTATTTTTATGTATAAAAAGATTAAAATATAAAGATAAATTTTAATATAAAAAAAAAATTCTTGAAAATATGTGCCATAGATGGAGACTGATGTCTCAATCAGTTTCCATGACACAAAAAAAACCGACAAGTATAAAAAATGTTTAAAGCCGTGCTTTGATTTTCCCGCGGAAAAACTGTGGGATCTACTAACAACGAGACGGCACGACCGTGGGGTCGGGGATTTGGCCGAATTTTTTTGTGGTGAAAGAGGACCCCTAGCACTTCACGTGGTTAAAGTAGTAGGACGCACTACTCGGAAAATTCAGAGAAAAATCGATTCAATGTTTCTTAGGCGCCTTATGAGTTTAAAATGTCAGGCACTTGTCGAGCCGCCGTCTAGTCTAGACGGTTAGGGCTCGGTCTTTTGCGCCGGAGGTCTCGCGTTCGATTCCTCCTTCGGATCTTATTTTTTTTTTTTTGTTATCCCAACAATTATTCAAAACGTTTCTCATCCCTACATTATTTTTTTAAATTTATTTACATTATTTTTTAAAATTATTTTCATTTTTTAAAAATTATTGTCTTTTTTTCCAATAAAACAATTCATAAAGGTGGGTTTTTTATTTTTCATTGTAAAGTATATGAGGAGGAACATTGGGTTTTTAATGAGAATAACAAAGTCGATTAGGAAAAATTCAATTTTTATTCATATAATAATTATATACAAAAACCGCAGTGGTAATTATCGTAGAAATAAACAAACAGCAATTATTCTTGCGACATCTTGCGCAACATATAAAAGCGGATTTTTTACAATCGCAGGGAGTTTGCAATACATCCGTACAAAAACATGTCCCATTAACATTCATGAAAATGTTTCTAGTAACTGATAATTTTGAGGCAAACCAGGCGTATTGAATCATGTCTCGGAATATTGGTGACGATAATTGATGGTGAATTATTGAATGGATTTTTATACAATCTTCCCGGGAATTAATTCCACGATTCTGCTCTAACAATTCGCTGCAATTTTGCTAGCGCTTTATGAAATTTTTAACTTGTCTGTAAAAGTAAACTTCACAAGGTTGCACCAAGGGAGTGCATTTTGGAGGAATTACTTTTACAGAGCAAGTTGGCATATTTTCGTCGTCTTGGAAGATTTCATCATACATCTCTGGATTTGTTTGACCCCCCCAAGACTCAATGCGAAGTAAAAATTTATTCTCCCCGACGTAAGTTTTTAAACATTTCTGGAGAAAATCCGTGTATAAGGCTGTTGTTAGTTTTCCGGACTTCGATGATGTTGCAATGACGTTCGTATATGTATTGGGATAGCCATCTACTAATTTTTGAATACGAGGTCCGAAATGACCGGTCGCCTCTTGCAAACATACGAAGCCATGTGGGAGCAGTTTTCCGGATAATGTTATGGAATATTGTGCGGTGTACGAATGCGTCACTTTATTCAAATCCGACTTTTTGACGAAAACTGTTTTACTCCCTTTTTGAGTGAGTGTCCTGTTGAAAACAGATTGATATTGACATCCTGGGAAAAAATCGTATTTTTAATATTAAAAAATATTCGAATATGTATGTAGAAAACTTTTTATATAATTAATTTTGAATTTATACATTTTGCATCGGTAAAAACATTTTGTACGCAGAAAACTTGTATTTACCTGTTTGGTCAGTATTTATAACATAATCCTCATGGTATTGAGGTATTAAGCGGCACGTCTGTCGACGAAAGGTCTCTGCAGACGCCCGGATTTCCTCCATTGATGCCGCCTCTTTTTTCGCAACCAGTTTCGTGATTTTCCGTTGAGAAATTGTGTGTTTCTGTTTGAATGCCGTGACCCATCGATCAGACACCTTGAAATTGAAATCGATGAATTGTGCAGCAGCAGCCAACGCCCATTGTTGTAAATTTCTTGTCATAACTTGCTGATATTGCTGTCTTGCTTCCACAAAACGGTCGTAGGTCCACGAATCTATCGCCTCAAATTTGTCCAATCTCGTTCCACCACTTTTAATATCATTCTCCCATTGTGAAAGATATTCTTTTCTCTTCAAGCGGCTGCATCCTTTTTTTTTGCAATGTCGCCAAAGACCACGTGGGATGCGCTTTAGCAATGTTCACGACTTTGACTTTGTAGGCGATGGGAATCATTTCACTTTTATTTTTTTTTCGGTTCCGGTTCGTACTCGTTTGGAGAAGAATCAAGTTGGGGCACTTCGAACTGTAGTTCTTCGCAATCCTCATGAGCATGAATTAATTCCTCTTCAATTCCGATTTTTTTTTCACCCAAAAGTTCCAATGTATTATTATAAAGTTCTCCGGCCAATAACATAGCATCGTGAGATATTTCTTCCGAAGGTGTCGATGCAATTAAATTATTTTCCGTCAACAGCTTTTCATAATAAACTACTGCGTCCTTCAATCGTGATTTTGATTTATCACTGTACATGGATTCTTCAGGAATTTCCTCTCCTATTCCAGAAGAGTCAGCAACTTATTCAGTCGACATTTTTAACTCCGAATTGTAAGAGAACTTTGAAATTTAACAATAAGAAATAGGCACGTCTGTTCACGACGAAATCGAAAAATGAACTGCTGTTCAATTCTAACAGACTCACGCACAGTCCTATGCGCTGATGTCCGTTATAATCCTAAGGGGACCCCAGGTCAAAATTCTTTAGACCCTTACAAGGCCATAAAACCAAATAGAACAATGAGCACGAATATTTTTCAGTGAATGAAAAACTTTACGTTCTTGAACTAAAATAAATTTAAAAAAATAATGTAGGGATGAGAAACGTTTTGAATAATTGTTGGGATAACAAAAAAAAAGAAAAAAAATAAGATCCGAAGGAGGAATCGAACGCGAGACCTCCGGCGCAAAAGACCGAGCCCTAACCATCTAGACTAGATGGCGGCTCGACAAGTGCCTGACATTTTAAACTCATAAGGCGCCTAAGAAACTTTGAATCGATTTTTCTCGGAATTTCCCAACTAGTGCGTCCTACTACTTTAACCACGTGAGGTGCTAGGGGTCCTCTTTCACCACAAAAAAAATTAGCCAAATCCCCGACCCCACGGTCGTGCCGTCTCCTTGTAAGCGCTAATTATTGGGGTGTTGAATAAGTTTTCGCTGTTTTCCAACAAATGGCGTTACCAGAACTGTGTACTTGTAGTTCAAGATGGTAACGCATCTATAAAGAAGTACTGTAAGCAAGCTTGAAATTCAGTGCATGTCATTTTGCCGAATTGTAAACAACTTTTTTTTCATAGTGTTAAACATGTCAAATTTAGTGCCAAAAAAATACTATTTGAGGGGGATTTTACGGTAACACTTTATTTTTTAAAAATCTGCAGCTGATTTTGATGTTGATGACAAAGAACGCTCTGGCGCACCGAAAAAGTTTGAAGACAAAGAATTGGGACATTACTTCATGAAGACTCATGTCAGACTCTAGCTGAACTTCCAGAATCATGAGGAGCTGATCACACAACAGTTTCGAAACTCTTGAAAGCATTAGGAATTATTTAACCCTTTGAAGCATAGTGACATACTGGTATGTCACCTACTTCCACTCTGTTTTTCTTGAATAAAAAAATTTTTTAGCGCATAACGACGAATGTAAATGTATAATTAGGATGTTAGGAGATCAATTGTTACTACAATATCACTATTAAGGGCTTATGTTGCACTTAGTGGATGTTGATCATCACTATAGTACAAAAAAACAAGTTTTTTAGACAATAAATGTATTTGTGCCTAATCTAGCAGGTAAACCATACACAAAAAATGAATTCAGAGACGTTTTTTTGGGTCGCTGATTACGAATTCTAGCTCAAAATCCAGAAATTCAAAATGGCGAATCCAATATGGCGGACCAAAACCGGACATTTTACTGGAATTAATAAAACATCGGAGTTGTTCAATATGTTGATTCTGTTATACTGAATTTCTAATAGAATTACGCTTTTAGCATTACCCGGAGCTAACGGCGAGGACGTGGCGAGTTTCTTTTTTAATTTCTAATTTAGAACTTTTTAAATTTATATATTTTGACTGGTTTCAAAATTAGCGACTTCAATAACCCTAAAGCACCGAGTTTCCTCTCCATCAAGAGAATTTTATGTTTCAGTTCACCAGTTATTTTTAAATTATAAGCTCAGATTAGTATCAGTGACCAAGCCAGATTTGTGTTTCATTATCCTATATTGGAACTACCATTTTTATTGTTCAATTTTGAACTAAGATTCGAATTCAACGACTCAAAAAACCCCTGCATATGGATTTTCATCTTCATCAAGCTACTTTGAGCATTTTGGTCCGTCATATTGGATCCACCATCTTGAGTTTCCAAATTTTGAGTGCAGATTTGTAATCAGCGACCCCGAAAACCCCCGAGTACCAACTTTTGCTTTCATCAAACAATTTTTGCATTTGTGGTCCGCCATATTGGATCCGCCATCTTGAATTTTCAAATTTTGAGTGCAGATTTGTAATCAGCGACCCCGAAAACCCCCGAGTACAAAGTTTTGAGCTGATTGCACGTAAGGAAAAATGTATGCTTCAAAGGGTTAAAAGCAAGGACATTGGGTGCCGTACGAGTTGAAGCCGCCAAACGTCGATCGGCGTCTTTTCACGAGTGAACACCTGCTTCAACGGTAAAAAAGGAAAGGTTTTTTGCATCGTATCGTTACTGGCGATGAAAAATGGATATTACGATAATCCTAAGCATAGAAAATCGTAGGGTAAGCCCGGCACAGCATCAACATCGTCGGCAAAGCCGGATATCCAGGTTTTCAAGCTTCAGCTCTGCATTTGGTGGGATCAGTTGGTTGTAGTTTATAATGAGCTGCTCAAACCGAACGAAACCATCACGGGAGATTACTATCGACTACAATTAATGCATTTGCGCCGAGCATTGTAGGAAAAACGGCCGCTATACGAGCAGAGACACGACAAATTGATTTTGCAGCATGACAACGCTAGGCCACATGTTGCAAATACAGTGAAAACCTACTTGAGAACTCTTCAATGAGAAGTCCTACCCCACCCGCCATGTTCACCAGACATTGACCCTTCCGATTATCACTTGTCCCAATCGATGGCACATGTCCTGGCTGAGCAGCACTTCCATTCTTATGAAGATGCCAAAACATGGGTCGACTCTTGGATAGCCTCAAAAGACGTATAGTTTTTCCGATGTGGAATTCAAATCCTGCCAGAAAGATGGAAAAAAGTAGTGACTAGCGAAGGACAATACTTTTAGTGACATGTTTTTTTACAAATAGAAAAATAAGCCATTACCTGTACCAATTGAAAAACGTATAACTAAAGTTTCACTGTACTTCTTGAAGCGACCTATACTTCCTTAAGATAAGATTTATACTGTCTTGGGATTCATTCATTTTGTATATCTATGTATTGCGTTTGAAAAATTCAACGTACAGAATGCGATGGAATCTATTAAGCATCCAATCCAATTCAAAAATCCATTAGGATTTTAATTGGATTCGTACATTGGATTCCAATAGGAAATCCCGATGAGAATCTAATGTACGGGTGCAGCGTTTTAATATAGGGATCCAATGCAATGACCCATTGAATCCCTATCAGAAAGTAGGTATAAGTATGCGAATCCAATTGAATCCCTATTACAATTCCTACACGAGTACAGACCCACACATAAAAATATTAATATCTGCGCAATAGTAAAGTATTTAAGTTTAATACTTAAAGCGTGTTTCTATATCAACTTAAGGATGCTAAAACATAGAAGAAAATTCTCTAAATATTTGTTTAAGTAAACACACTAAACAAAAGTGTCAAGCCGACGTGCCACGTAATAAAAAACGTTAAACTTACTTTGAAAGTTGAATTCTAGTAGAAGGACATTGGGTAGGGTTCCAACGGGATGATTTAAAAACTGGGTCTATATGAGTTCATGATTTTATTCTAAAAATAGTCCGCGCGGTCTCAGGAGGAATAAAAGCTTTGTTTGCTTGCGTACGACTACCATTACTACTACTTTCTCTATAAAATTTATTGTAGAATATTCATTTTCTCGAAGCGTTTCGTCGTGAGTTATATTTTTCGAACATTTTATCGTTAAGTGTCCACGCAAATTTGTGTACCTAAGCCGTTCTGACAATTGAATATTCGAATTCGCCGATGAATTTATTTGCGAGCACGCGTCATCAATCGTATCCGTCTGCACTAAACGTGTGTTCACGACCGAATATTTGTCTTTACCTTGGGTCTATAGAAGGACAAAAACAAATGAATTTAATGCCCGTGAGGCGAATAAAGAGAAAAATAACAAGAACAACAGTTACCGTCCAACAACTCCAACGGTGACCATTGATTCATCGCTATACCCAGCATTTTTTTTTTCTTCGTCGTCTTTTTCATGCTCTGGATTCCTCTCTCGCGGTGTGGCTGCGCTATCTCCGGTGCTCTCGTAGCTGAAAGCGCGACAACGACGATCGAGAAGTCGCAGCACAGGTTTTGATAAAAGCGAATATATACCCCAAACAACATTGCGCGGGCCATCGGGCTGTCGCATAAAATAGAACTTATCTCTGGCTGCGTCTAAATGTTACGGGACTACAAAAGTGTACGTGTGGGTGTGTGCATGGGTGTATTTATCTGTGCATGTATGTATATATATACAAAACAGGGGCGGTGGGGGGGGGGGGGGGGGGGGGCAAAATCTAGAGCGGTAGAATAAAGGACAAATAAAGAGAAAATGACTGAAAAAAAATTGTACGAGCGTTATATTGGAGGTCGCGAGTTAATAGTTGAACTTCTGTCACATTCGCTCTCCCTCTATCAGGCGCCTTCAGTATGAAATAAACGTGTATCCTTCATATCTCTCTCTCTCTCTTTGTCTCTTATCACCCAGTTCGCGAAAACGGGTAGACCCTCTCGGGTCATTTACAGGTCGAAGTTTACTCTGCACAGTTGTACATATGCTGCACTAATATACTGTGCAATGGTGCATATTTCGGCATTATACGCGCTCCTCTTTCTCTCTTTCCCGCTCTTTCCGTCGTGATCTTCTTCGAGTCGACCTCGCTACGATCGTAAAAGAACCTGCAACCGGGAGCATCGCACATGCACACGCAAGAGCATTCACATCGAGACCGAGAAAGCGCCGTTACGACTGTGTTTATCCCCACCGAGCCTTTCCTTCGACGCTCCTCTTTTGTGTGTGCGTTTTTGTTTGTCGGTACTCCGGTCTGACAATGCCGGTCTGTATCTACTCTGCCTTTTCCACTTCGAACTGCGGGTATTCCAGAATTGATAAGAATTTTACTGCAACTCATTGGGCACACAGAATTTTTTTTTTGGAGATAACGATTCTTGAAAGACATTTTTCTAGGTTATATTTACGAAACGATTAGAGATGTACAGGTGATAAAATTCCGGAAAAAAGTATACGAAATTTGATGTTGTCGAATATATGTTCGAGGTGAAAAGTAAAGGCATAAGTTGTCCAATGCTATGCCTCAAATTTTGAGTTAAATTTTGTTTTTTAATTGACCTGGCTATATTCGATAATATTGAAATTCATCGGGACAAAACTCGTGAGAGTTTTGCCTCTTCCAATGACGGCCGCAATTATCGAGCTGTCAGGATATAATTATAAAATGGTAATCGTGAAATTTTCCTCGCAGATTCTTTCGAACGGAATTTTGTCACACAAAAATCCAAAGTATCTTGTATCATTTTTTTACTACGCTTTTTCCATCATATCTGGCAATTTCACAAGATTCCGTAAGAGCGTAAGCAAATGTATAGCAAATTGAAAGTGTTATAATTTTTGAATGGGTGAGTGGACCGAGTCCAAAATTTCCATAACCAAATAAACCCAAACAAACGAACCAAAAGCAGGTACGATTTTTCATCATCATAGTAGCTTTTTTGTAAGACAATTTTATATGTTCGAACGAAAGTTACTTTCACCGGTTATCTCGCAATCTTCAACTGGAAGGAAGAGGCACAAACATATTGTGGTTTTTCCTTGATTTTGAGTATTTAATTTTAAGCTGCACCGCGACGTAAAGGCTTGCAAATTGCTCTTTAGCAGGGGCTGCCGCCGAGGCCTAGATATGTGTTCTCTCATTTTCGTGGTGTCGTTGTCCATTTTCGTCGCGCCACCAGTGCGTTAACAGGTTTTGGGGTTTCTCCTCGTACCGCGGTGAGTTCCGTTGCGGTTACTAGTACGTGTTAACACGCGTTAATAATGTCCATACGCGCGAGTTCGTCACGAGGCAATGAGCAAAAAACATCGGAGTGATGCGAGTTGAAAAAAAAATACAGGTACAGTTATGGCGACGGGTCGCAGCTAGTGGATAAGGTGTGGTCGGACGGAACGAGGCGAATCTTTTTTCTACAGATGTATACTAGCAGCTATTCAAAATTCGAAAACTCATTCTGTCAACATTTTTTCACGTTACTCGAGCTTCCACGATTCTCGCGCTAGTGTCTGAAAATGTTGTCTTTTTCACGATCGCCGTGAAAACCGGAGTGTCAGCACTTCAAAATCATGCGTCAGTCAATTCTTGAAATTCTTGAAATGAAGATGTCAATGACCACTCGGAAAAAAAAATAATGTATTAACATCAAACCACACCCGAACATCTAATTTCAATCTTAAATTCCTGAAATGATGCCAACGACTTCTTGAAAAAATAAAATAAAATAAGGTATTACACTAAAACACTGCAAACCAAAGTACTACAAGCAAACCCAAATATCGAATTTCAATCTTACATTTTTGAAAAGATCATGTCGATGACTTTTTGAAAAAAAAAAGAAAAAGTTTCGCACTAAAGTACTACAAAGCAAAACTACACAAACTAAACCCAAAAAAAAAACCAAAACATCGAATTTCGATCTTCAATTCTTAACATTCTCAAAGTAAAGATGTCAATGACTTCTCGAAAAAAAAGTACTGGACTAAAGTACTAGAAACAAACCAAACCCGAACAAACTCAAACATCGAATTTCAATCTCGAATTCTTGAAATACTTTAAACGAAAATGTCAATGACTTCTTGAGAAAAAAAACATACAATGCTTCATGATGCAGAGTAAAATGTAAAGCGAAGTATCGATAGTCGAGAGTGGAGGGATCGGCAAAATGCAATAACGAGGCCGCGAAACGGCCTCTGTATAATCCGTCCATGTAACGAGTGCCAGTCGCAAGGTCACCGCTTCGATAAATCAGTGTTGGAATATTCGGTTCTCGTAAATTCTATAGCTATCGCACTAGCTAAAGAGGCGTTCCTAAAGGCCTCCGGATTTTGCTACACTCGCTGCTCGTTAGCGAACTGTTAATTTTTCCTCCTTCACTGCGTAGAAGTAAAGAACAGACTGTAGATTTGAAAGACGAAGGAGAAAAAATATGTAGTATCTACTTTTTTCTTATGAAAGATTATGCGTATAATCGTTGAATATGAAGAAATATTGATAATTAATTAGACGTAGATATACACTGCCGGCCAAAAGTTTGGATAAATTAGTCAAAATTTCTTACCGCACTAAAAATTAGATAGCGGACTCAAAAATGAAGATAATTGAATTTATTGAATTCCAGGTGGCGTTTCAAAGAGGACAAATTTACCTTTATTTTTTTCTTTTAGAAAATTCATTACGATTTTTTTCTCCCCGGTACGCACTTTTGAACGTGGCCATTTTTCGGCTATCCTTTGACCATCGAAAATTAACTGCAAAGTTTGTGGAAAATTTTTTCCTTGGTTTTTTCTATGATAAACTTAAAAAGGATATCAAAACCTACATTTTTTTTTGTTTTAGACAGTTTCGTACAATTTTTTTTCGTCCCAGTATTCCCTTTTTGCTAAAAAAGACATGTTTTAGACAAAAAACGGCGTCATCGAAGAAATATAGAGTTTCAGAGGAAATGTCAAAAGGATAAAAAGTTGCATGGGTTCATACTGGACCGGCTAGAATTTTTTCATAAGTTCTTTTTGACTTTTTTTTACCTTTTTTGATTGGAACTTCGATGAGTGGAGAGGCTCCACTTGGGAATTATGGGGTCTAGAACAATATATTAAGAAAGGACATTTATTTACTTTTTTGTTTTTAATTAACTACAATTTTTTTAGAATTTCTTTTGTAATTATTTGATTTTAATTTTCAAAAATTAAAAAAACTGAAAAATAACTGGTTTTTTTGCTACTTCTGCGACGGCCGTCAATTTTTTTTAACAACATCGGTGATTTCATTGCCGAGATGAACCTTTAAATGACATTTATATAAATATACTAAAATTCCTATAAAGGTAATTTTGAAGGCTCTTCCGCTTATATTATGTTGGATATGGGGACAATAGACTAGTATGGAAATGATTTTCCGTTTTTTTAAGGCAACACATGAGATTCTTGGCACTGAGGTAACGAGAACAAGTATCGAAAAAAATCGCCTATCTATGCGTGATACACGCATCATTGTTTGTCGAATACTTCGGTTCTTTTAATTAAAATCATAAATCTCATAAATGATTATGCACGCCGTGAATTTCTTATAATTTATTATTGGCTCTTATCACTATCCTTATTTCTTTTTATTCTCAATTTTCTCAAACATGTGTTAGTTTTCAAAATCATTGCATAGCGCAATTTTCGAAAATTCGTACCGGAGTATCAAAGACTCGCATTATTGATTTCAATAAAATCAAATCATATTTTTCATAAATCAAATATTACAGTTTGCTCATTGTATTGATGAAACAAATTGGAATTGTCGATGATAAAGATTTTTTTTTAATGACTTTACTTAAAATCCGGTGAAATTGAAAAAGTTGTTGGGTAACAGAAAACAATAAAATATATTGGTCTCTATTTGTTCAATTTGAAAAATTTCTCAACCTTACTTGAGGTTCACCCAATTCGAGTTTCAGATAATTCCGCTTATAGACGAATGTCAACAATTTTTGTCGTTGCGCTAAATCACCCTCGGGCAGTTTCTCGAAAATTTGAACGCCCTGTGCACTAAATGCATGCAAAATTTGAGCCTTGCAGAGTTCCGTTTATGCGAACAGTTGCTTGATTTAGAGAAGGGTCGCGACAAAAACATGAGATTCATACTTCAGCATATTCATAAAACGCCCAGATGATTTATCTCATGAAACAAGCGTGCTGGAGCCAACGCTGCGATATTTTGTGGCTGAAGTAGATGTGTTATGAAAGCTCGTATTATCGGGATTTTCCTTCGGGGATGAGAGCGTCTCCTTCGACGGTGTAGCAGGTGTCTTCTACATATACTCATGCGTACCAGTAAGTCGACGTCTCTTTCTAAAATGTCTCTTCGTGCTTCCGTACGCTTGTTCGCTGTCTTATTACCACGTCGTTTTTCTCACTTTTGGTCGAAGAATAACGCGAAAAAAGAAGAATACGGGACGAACAATCTTGGACGATTCGCTTGGGCACAGAACTCCCAATAAAATATTCCCTATGTTTTTTTTTTTGCTGAAGTTTTTTTCAGAAGCATGCCACATTATCCTCCAAAATAAATAATCTGCATATTTTCTTTCAACTTTAAAGAAGTGACAATTACGAAATCTGAATGAAGTAAGCAACTGCTTAAAAATTACGAGTGTACTCAAAAATTTCATTATAGTCACATCATCTGTAAATAACAATTTACCCAAATGGTCACGGGAACAAACAGAAAAAAAAACATTGAACCGCGTGAATAAACTCGCGACATTCACGAAAAAAGTACGATTACCATAGTAAAAAAATAACATCAAGGGCGCTGCTCATGAAGCAACAATGAAGAACCCAAAATCGTCTCTAGCTCTCATGTTAATACGAAAGATGAATAACAATGAAGGAAGCACGCGAGGAAAACAACCAACCGATATCATCAACGATAAATCAGCGAAAAATGACGAACAAATTATTTCCCCCGTAGGCAAAATGAAGCATAAAGTGTTCAATATCAACGCAAAACAAAACAGAAATAATAAAAAGAAATTGATCGCTAACAAATCGACGGTCGTCTGCCACCCCTGTTCGACCATTACCGGCCTTCTCTACTGCAGAAGACTCCATCGTGTTATGATCGAAGACTCTCGTATGACCGAGGCTAGCGCTAATATATTACCAACAATATACCTTTCCTTATCGTGATAGAGAGTTGCTGTGTTTCGCAGCCAAGTATACGGCATGCTACCCTACCCCAACCACCCCCTCGCTGCATCCTGGCACTTGTGGATATAGCTTAAAGCTAACACGGATGTTCTAATACGCGTAAGCGAGACACGAGAGAGAATTGCCAAGCGTTTCTGATTGTGTTGGTAATCACGTTGTATATATATAGATATATATATGCGCACGTGGAACCTAGAGTGAGAGAGAAAACGGCATGTTTCCTATACAAGGATGTATAGGGAGACACGCGGGGAATGAAGCCGTGTTTACGCAGCTGCCAGTTTACCGTGCACGAGAACGAGCGAGAGAGAGAGAGAGAGAGAGAGAGAGAGATCGGGAGAGTGAGAGAGAGAGAGATCGGGAGAGTGGGAGAGAAAGCCAAGTCGGTGTCTTATATACAGGGTGAGGCACATAAAGTGTTACAGAGCAATAGCACTCAAACTATTGATCATATCCAAAAATGTTTCAGACAAAAGTTTCAGTGTTCGAGAAGGCCGTCATACTGGACCACCCTATTTCTTTATCGGTGGAGGCGCTGAAGCTACGTCAAGGTCAACTCCACTTTTTCAAATGGAACCATGTATTTTTTTTCGATGACATTATTACCTATTTTAAGACGAATTCAGCGACCTACAACACAATGTCATTTTAGTCACGCAAAGTATGAAAATAGTCGAAAAATCGAAGAATATCGGAATAATCACTTTCAGAGGATCCACTAACCTTGGTTTGGGTCTACCTACAGAAGATGCTCGAAGTGATGACCCTCGACTTGTAAGCATTTGTTAATTCGCTGATGAAAAGACCGTCTAACTTCAGTGATTTTTGTTGCCTATCCGGATAACAAGCCTGTAATGTTTACGGCATTCCCCCAGCACCACCAACATATCAAAAGATTCTTGAAAATCGTTCATTTTCGCGATCCGATGTACTCACATTAGAAGGTAATGCGTGACTAACTGATATGTCAACAGAAAATGCGTACTTGCTGC
The DNA here is from genome assembly GCA_963932345.1 of Ophion ventricosus. Classification (NCBI taxonomy): domain Eukaryota; kingdom Metazoa; phylum Arthropoda; class Insecta; order Hymenoptera; family Ichneumonidae; genus Ophion; species Ophion ventricosus. The sequence goes on from OZ010717.1 coordinate 6,731,587, forward strand.
CGGTAAGAAACATTGGTATCGTAAGAAATGAAAACAGCGATCAAACAAGTGTTTACAAGTCGAGGGTCATCACTTCGAGCATCTTCTGTAGGTAGACCCAAACCAAGGTTAGTGGATCCTTTGAAAGTGATTATTCCGATATTTTTCGATCTTTCGACTATTTTCATACTTTGCGTGACTAGAATGACCTTGTGTTGTAGGTCGCTGAATTCGTCTTACAATCGGTAATAATGTCATCGAAAAAAATACATGGTTCCATTTAAAAAAGTGGAGTTGAGCTTGACGTAGCTTCAGCGCCTCCACCGATAAAAAAATAGGGTTGTCCAGTATGACGGCCTTCTCGAACACTGAAACTTTTGTCCGAAACATTTTTGGATATGATCAATAGTTTGAGTGCCATTGCTCTGTAACACTTTATGTGCCTCACCCTGTATATATTGTATTATTAGGACCACGTCACTATATGAGCTGCATCACTACAGTACGTATATACGCCATTTTAACCTGTGTACTTGAATATATATATATGGATACGTGATTTAAACATGAGCCTGTCCACGTTGAATTGATAGGTTCGTCAGCTTCATCCGCAACAGGCATCTTGAATTATTATTTTGGACCACGGCTCAATATATCTTTACATATCTTCTGCAACATTGAATTTTAGTTCTCATATTTATTACCCTCTGAAAACTTTTGGTCAATCTCCGCTTTATGAAATATTGGAATATTCGTGAAAAGTTATGGAGAAAAATTTCATTACCTGATTATTTCGCGCTGGTCAAAGATGTTACGAAATGAGGTACCCATTAAAGATCGGGGTTAGTGGAAAAGAGAAGAGTATAGGGAAGTTGTGGAGATGGGGAAGAAATGCTTTTCTTCATAACGCGACTTGATGAATATTGCATCACGATGCTTCAGTTTAGTGTTAATATCCGAGGGTAGGCGGACAGCATCAGGGTTTGCTTCAGGCCGCGCTGAATACGTTGAGAGTAAAGTGCATTTGCAGGAAACTAAATGGAGTTCATTGGCAGGCCAATTATAATATGGCTCAGATAAGTATATTATTATTGTCCTGCAAATAAATTATAGTTAGTCGTACTGTGAGTGTTTATTGCAAACATCATGGACTTTTAAGTGTACCGTTCGTTGATTTTATATTTTTTTCGGTTTTTACTTTTTTTTTCGTATGAAACGACTAATGATCTTTTTCTTCACTTTTTTCATATTACAAAAGCTTTTAAACTTGTTCTTTACTTTTTTTTTCATGTTAAACAAGTTTTGAACTGGAGAGATCGCAAGATCGAAAAACACAGGGGTCTGTCGATTTTATATGAAATGTCCCATACTTATAGCATACATATGTATGGGGATACGTGTACATATATACGTATTCATGCATGTTAAAGCGACGTGTACTCTTCCTTCTAGAACAGTATCATGCACACGAATGCGACACACCAATTATGTTTTGGGTCAGGTTCTCTCTGCACTCTGTTGGTCCGGAATCAAATCGAGACACGATCTACGTATATTATTTCGTTCGCAAGGGCAGGATATTTCGATATCACGAGGATGCCTGCGTTAATTGGAAAACGAAAGAAAAATGAAAAATTCTCATCGCTACATATCTCTATTGCTATGATCGCAAGTCTTAATATTTTAACCATTTTTTTTTAATTCTGCGTTTAATATTGCATTTAAGAATTGAATTGGTTGTATATATGCGTCACGCGCATTGTGACTCGCGTCTTTGCACATTGTACAACAAATAATATTATCATGGAGCTAACGTGACGTAACAGTATACCGTGCATATTTGTAGCACGTAGTGTGGGCGGAAATTAGAACACGCGGTTGCATAAAGGGGCTTAACACTTGTCGCGTCTTCGTAGTTTTCAGAAGTTGGTGAGTCAATCTTCGACGAGAAGAAATAAAAATTCTTGAATATTCGAAACCTGACAGCCCCGGAATGAGCGATCATATCATGCATTTTTATATTTTTTTATTCTTCTTTTGAAATTCAAAATGATAATAAATCATAATTACATGTGATTGTCTGTAATATAGTTTTTTTTTTTGGTTTTTTACATAGGATACTTTTCAAAGAGCTCTGTTTTCCAAATTGAGAATATATGACGAAATATTTGAAGCACGGATCATGTTTTGTCTAGGGAAATCAGATAACAGTGGAAAAATGGTCGAAGAAAAAAAAATATACGTGAAAACGAGAATGTTCGCTTATTTTGTACAATGTGAAAAACCCTTCAGGACATTCCAAAAATGTACCAGCCCGGAGTAGGCAATTTTATCATTCGTGTCGTACAAAATTAATGTGACAAAAAAATTGCAATTCTGTGTTATTCAGCAGAAATTTTTTTGACAGTTACGCAGGCCATTGTTCCGAGTTTTAGTTACCGAGTTAAGTATACGTTATAACATACTGAAACCTCAAATATTTATTCTCGGAAAAAAACCTGAAAAATATAGTTAATTGAAAAAAAAAACATGGAGGTTGTCATATTTTTGTGCAATGGGTTGTCTACAAAGAAAAGTTTATCTCGAAGGTATTCAAAAACTTCACCAGTCCCGAATAGTTGCTATTATTTCTAACATGTAAAATTTAAATGATAAGAAGTTCATAATTACATGTCATCAAGCCAAAGTCTATTTTTTCATGTTTTTTTTTTAATTTTTACATTGAGCACTATAAAGACTTTTCTTTTCCGTAATATCCAAGACACGGGCGATATTTTTCTAGAAGAAGCATAAAGATAAACTGTGAAAATTCTCGAAAGAAGAGAAAAAAAGAATGGTTGGAATATTTGTCTACAGGCTATACAGATTGCTTTATACTTTTCAAGAAGTGTAGAAGAAAAGGTACGAGCGCTGAGAATGACGTGTACAAAGTCGAAGAAGCGTAGTAGGTATATGTATATATATTCGGTTGAATCCGATTGGCCGAGAAACCAGTCGGGGCAATACAGGAGGGTACATATAACGTAGGCTCGAGTGGGAGCCTTCGACTCAGAACGAAACAGTGTTTTACCGTGTTAGCGTGTCCGCGAGCCGCACAGAGTGTCTAGTATACCGGACCTACGAGTCTTTCCACACAGCCCGTTACTACTTTGGTTCACTTGATTTTTCCAAGCTTATACATATATATATATATATATATACATAAAGGGTTTGTACATACGTGATATATATCGTTGAGACAGTGACCTTGATTCCTTGACGACCCTAGTTCATCTTCTCATATCACGTTTCTTGTTTTTCTATTTATTTACAATCATATTTCGCATTTGGCAATTTTGAGAATCTTGGTAGCCGGTGCATCGAATCTTTCGTTAACGAGAGATAAAAAAAAGTGTGTTACAGTTTTTTCGTCGAGAGGGAAAGAAGAGAGTGAACGTACGAGAGATAAAAAATCAAGCCAGTGTCACGATGAAGGGACCACTTTTCAGCGCTTTCGTCGTCGCGAGTCTCATGGTCGCGATTGCGCACTGTTTCCCAGGTAAGTGGTTATTACGAAGGCACGACAGCTCCGAATTTCTCTTTATTTTTCTACCTTCCTCAACTTTTTTTTCCTCTTCCTTTGCGAATCGCGTATTTGCATCTTCCGCCGCGCTTATACTCGTCCAAAGTGTGCTCGTTTTATCACGGAAGATGCATCTGCCGTGCATGCACTTGTACATCTCACGAGAAATTCTCGAGCATTTTTTTAAGTACTTATTTTTTTTTGCGTTGCTCCGTCCGTACGAAATTCCGGGAGTGAATAAAATGAACTTAAATCGAATAAAGACCTTGAGCGGGTGGAAAAATATTTATTTACACGGCTGCCAACATTTTTGAAATTTTCGTTATATTTGTTTATGTTATTTTTATAAAATCTACCGCTCTCGGTATTTTCGTTGGACAAAAAATGATAAACAAATCAAGAGAGGAAATATTTGAAACCGATAATAAATATTTCTCATTACTATTACTATCCATTTATTTACTTGGCATTTTTTTTGGTAGTAATAATAATTGATAATGATAACTCAATATTTACGTATATTGTTTGATATTTTTTAAGGCCTTATATACGCGATTTCGCCGATTTATGAAGGTACTTTTCTAGACGCGGTTAAAAAAAAATGACGCATATATTGACAACATTTTTTTTACAGATCATTTATGCACATGGTTAAGTATATGTAAAAAAAATCAGAAATATTAACAAATGGCGGAGATATAACATAATAAACAATGTATTTTTTTTGCGCGCGCGTTGATGGTGAACGTTCTCGGCATCGATGTGGGTGTCTGAAAAAATAAATGAACATATTTATAATTGCATAATGAATGTATCTTCAGTGTGAACCAACAATATTATTTTAAAAAAATTATTATAATAAAAATTCGAAACTTAAAATTTTTTTACTCAATTTTCTGTCGGTATTTTTTATATTTTTTTGTGTCATTGAAATTTTTGTTTCTGTGGTTCACACGATAGGTGATGATACTAAGAATATGTTGTAAAAATTTCAAAGCAATCTGAACCTTCGTTCAAGAGTTAGAACTTTCACAAGGTTCAAAAAAGTGAATCGTGGAAAAACGGCTTTTAAGTTGGCGGTCGGGCGCGCCGCACGGTATCTATTATAAATGCAATCTTACCTTATTTAATAGCATCCTGCGCTATATGTGGGGCCTTCCTCGGCATCTAAAACGTCTCCAGCATGTTTTTTGTCGTTTCTGGCGGCAATCATTGCTAAGTGAACAATAGAAAAGGGTAGTTGCCGATCTAGCGCACCTGTCTCCGTATAGCGCGGCCGGTTGCCGCCGCTACCTGCCTGCTTCCAAGAAAATAAAAGTTTTTACGCTCTAAATGCTGTAACTTTAACAATTTTTTTAATTTTTCAATTCTGTGAAGCTGAAAATATTCCTAACCGTTCAGGCTAATGGAATGAAAAATAAATAAAAAATGAAAAATTTTGAAATGTTTCACGTATATAAGGCCTTAATGTTTGTTTGCGTTCGGCTGCTATCAACTGTTGAGGAGATATGAAAAAATAACTTTCCCGTAATGATGAAATCAACTTTACTCCCGTATCGTGAATAAATAATAAATATAAGAAGTAATGAGTATTGAAATGAAGCGTAATTAATGATTATCATAATATCATATTATAATATAGAAATATCATATTATAATATCATAATATCATAGATATCATAATTACCCTTAGGGTAAGAAAAATACCATAACGTAAGTACGTAATAAAAATGTCAAGTGGGAAAACTTCAAGATATCGTGTCATGTTATGTACATTTCACTCAAATCTTGAGAGGCTGATCATTTCAGATAAAAGTACGGTTGGATAGTCAAGCGCTCGATTGAAGTAGACCCATCCTCATAATCGGATAAGCTTATACCCGAGCAGAAATCTAATCAGGCTGCCTGAGGATCCATCAGGGCCGGATCAGGGATCAATAAGGCGCCCTGATCAAGTACGCCTGATTTGAGCCAGACAGGGGCCTGAGCAGGGATCAATAAGGCGCCCTGATCAGGCACGCCTGATTTCCGCCAGACAGGGGCCTGAGCAGGGATCAATAAGGCGCCCTGATCAGGCACGCCTGATTTGCGCCGGATAGAAGCCTTATCAGGTATCAATAAGGCGCCCTGAACAGGCACGCATGATTTGCGCCGGACAGGGGCCTGAGCAGGGATCAATAAGGCGCCCTGATCAGGCACGCCTGATTTGCGCCGTATAGAAGCCTCATCAGGTATCAATAAGGCGCCCTGATCAGGCACGCATGATTTGCGCCGGACAGATTGGGCCGGAAAGATTGGGACGGTCATCGCCAAAACCGGAACAAAAACTAAACGATCAAGTCAAGTAAAATAAAAACTCAAACTTTAAAAAAATGTTTTCATATGTTTCATATTTTTAATAACGTTAGTAAACGTGATAACGTGTAACTGCGATAATAATTTAATAAATGTTGATCTATTTTTGAACAAAAAATTAATCAAATGTTTGAGCCAGATGACACGCATGTCTCAGGCTGGATGAGGCACCTGATCTGGGCCAGATAAGTTGCTTGATCCGAGCCAGATATAGTGCCTAATCCGAGCCTGGTAAGGTGCCTGATCCGGACCTGATAAAGCGCCTGATCAGAGCCTGATAAGGTGCCTGATCCGGACCTGAATTTGCAAAAGCGTTACATCCCTGATCAGGGCCGGACTAAATTTGCCTGATCCGGCCCGGATTTGCTATTGTGGCAGCCTGATCCGGTCCGAATTTCACCCTGAACAAATTTCTGCTCGGGTAGTAATTGTGTATAAATATATTGCCAATGATAGATCAATGCTCGAGTAAATACGTCAGGTCAAATATAATAAGCGAACAATGTTGAGAAATTTACCCTGTCCACCATTATCGAAGCTACTTATAGTTTGAGTTCATCTCTTGACTTTTATGCACCATATTTATCGAGTCGAAGCGAGAGATGTAATAGTATCGAAGAGGTCAGGCGCAAGTCGTACCGATATAAATTTCGATTATGAGCAAACATCGCCCCGCCCCGGTTTCTCTGTCTCGCGCACTGAGTTAATTATCGTTTTTGCGATTGCCATTGCAACTTTGACCGGAGACGTTAGAGAAAACAAAAAAGAAATAATTGAGGGCAAGGGCGTCGCCAGCCGATGGCCCAGGGGGGGGGGGGGGCAAGTTGAAATATGGAGGATGGGAAAAGTATGAATTGTAGGTACAGTCAAGAGTACATGAAGCATTACACTTGTAGTGCGAGTCTTATCTCTATGGCGATTGTAATAAGAACGGTACAAAGTCCAGTGTGTAAAACACCACGAACTCTTGACTGTATAATGAATAAAAGTTGTAAACAAAGCTATTATATTTATTAGAAAAATAGAAGTACAGATTAATTTTTGAAAATTACAAGATTTTAATAGTAAAGCGAGACCCTTTTTTTTATCAAGTTATTGAAAACATAATCTTCGGAGGTTTTTTGTAAACTTCTCGACCACTTTAATATGAAAGTCTTGTAAGTTTTCATTAATAAGTTTTCTGTGCACACTCATCTTGGCCAGACCATTGAGGCGATTTTCTCCCATAGTGCTTCTTAACCAGCCTTTTTTCTTTTTAAATGTACTGCAAAACAAAACATTTTAAATAGGTAGGTATATCAATATGGTAGGTACCAAAATAATAACTGAAAAATCTATTCCATTTTTTACACCATACGAAGGTTTTTGAATCACTATACAAAGTAAATTCAGAGGATGAAAGTACCCATCAAAACGAACAACTTTTAGTATAGATTTTTCAACTTTTACAGTCTACCAAATCTAATAAGTACCCTGTGACGTTTCACGTTTTTCATGTCGCAATGATTTTGTAGAATGGTACTTACACAATGTCAAATAACCTTTTTCGGAAAACCATGAAATTATGAAGTTATTTCATTTTCTTTACAATATGTATAGTTCTTAATTACCAATTTAAAATTAAATCCTTCAAACAGAGCAAAACAACCAACTGGAACAATATACAGTTTTTTTGTTTACGTTGTTTCAAAGACATGTAGTTAAGTATCTTACTGTAGGGTTGCGATAATTCTAATTCACGTATATACGAATAATCGGTAAAAAATATAAATAATCGAATTTATGGACAATTTTATTTGAAAATAGGTATGTAAATATAATTTAAAATAAAACTGTGTAGGTAGACAAAAACGCTTCTAACCGATTACAATGTATTCTCTCATAAGATAAAACTGTACCTAATTAATTAACAACTATAAAGAATTGATATGTAAAATCGACTGCGTGTAGAGTTGTCAAAGTCAAAGTCGAAAATGTTTATTTAGATCACTAAGTAACACGTATGAACGTCAAAAAAATGTCAGCTTATATTAATATTGAATGTACATTTACATTTAATGCCGTGATCGCAAAGTAATAGGTAGAGCCTATAAGAAAAAAAACGGCACGAAAAACTCATAGCCACTTTTTCAAATGCCAGATTTTACAATTTTTGATCTTACAAATTGTATTTGCATGCGACGTCTTACGTACATTACATTGTATTTACTTAGTAACTGATTTTTTTACCACATTCCTATTTCAATCTGTCCCGGTACTTATTAGATTTGATAGACTGTAGTATAGAACACCTTTTAGTATAATTTTCCCATGGGCATGTTGATTTGCTCAGTTATTTATTTTCTACAAAAACAATTGACATTATTTTACGGAAAATACGAAAGTTAAACGCAGTGACTCACCAAAAAACTTTCTGATGTCCATATTGATGAATGTGGATCCAGTAACTATCTAGACTGGAAACTTATTTGATTGCGAGTCAATATTCAGGAACGAACGAATAAAAAAGATTTGTTCTTATTCCGCGTACAAAACAAACTTGAAAGCGGGTAGTGGCGGCGGCGGCATGTTGCCTCCACTTTCCCCCTCGTCCCGCTTTAACAATAAACTATAGCGGCGCGGATGGAATACTTGGAATGGAATTAGTAAATTCATTTGAGTTTCGACGTGCGGGCATGATCGGTCAAGCAAGTCATGTGACTGGACATAAGACTTTGGTTGCGTTGCATTTGGCTACATTTTTTTTTATCTCTAGGGGGGGGGGGCACCTGCCCCTCCCTGCCCCCCCTTGGCGACGCCCTTGATTGAGGGCGATAATGAAAAAAAGTAAAATGTAGAAAAAGAAGGAATTTTCTCCCGTTACTTACTCTTTCCCACACTAACAGAATAATTCTATTGATATTAACTAGATGCGTCTATTTGATTTTTTTTATTATTTGAATTAACTAGATTCTTCGTGAAATCAAATTTTTCCTATTGCATTCCATTATTAAAAGTAAAGGGTGTCTCAAAATAATCTGAGATTTTTGTTTATTGATAAAACGTATTATTTATTTGAAAAGTACGAATATTTTTATTTTAATACAGGGTACAAATGTGGAGGTTATGTGTGGATGTGTGCGCATGGTCTGATGGCTACAGTTCTGTGTCAATTGAATCTTGTAAGCATGCATATGCAGATCTTTCGTAAAAATTTGCTGCACAGAGCATTTTGAAACGTTCAATTGCTAATAGCACGATGGCAAATCGAGATGGAAGGGCTTTCGTCAGTACTTGCACTCACTGCGGCTATGTTTTCATTCGACCGACCGGTACGAGGACGGCCACTGCTTTTCGCGGTTAGAATTGAACTAATAATCTCAAATTTTGTGATTAAATATACCACAGTGTTCCGAGATTGGGCGTTACCAAAATACTTGCGGACTTTTCGAACCGTCTCTGCAAAATTTTCACCATATTTGTAGTGAATTTTCACCATTTCTATGCATCATATAACTACCTCAATACTTCCTGATGCCAGTTGTCAGAGATTAGTACTCTATATTCGCCACAAAAAAACGGTGCACCATTTAAAATCCCAGGTCATCTTGAGGCACCCTTTATTTATTTTGAATATGTGTACTTATTCAAATCAAGATCTATTTAATATCATCTACTAACTAAATATTTTATTAATTCCTAAAAAATCTGTGATTCGGTTTCATCTGTTAAAAAAACAATTTAGTTGAATCCACTGAATGTATCTATTTATATTTTTTTATTTAAATTAAGTAGAATTTTTGTAGAGTCAAACATTTTTCTATTTGACTAAATTAATGGTCTATCTTTATTGCAACAAATACTTTCTTATTTTATTCAAGCTATTGGCCAACGTTTGGCTTTGTTTGGGTTGACATACAAATATATTTGAATCAAATAGACATCTATTGGCGGTCATAAACAAATTTTTTATTCAAAAATATCTTCCATACGTTCATAGAAAGAATGTGTTTGATTGTAATCTTTATTTATTTAATTCAAAAATATTTAATATTTAACATTGCTGAAACAAATAAAAATATATATAAAAAAATAGGATCGTAATAGGCCGTGAGAAAAGGAAAAACCTATTTGATTGAAATAGAGTCTATTTGAATTAAAAAATTTTTTGCAGTGCATTACTTGTCGTATCTATTTCGATTCAATTAAACCCATACGTACAAAATCGTGCATGGCACCCGTGTATTCTTATAAATATGTATATTATTCTATTTTTGGCTCTCTCTCTCTCCCTCTCCTTCTCCCCCTGTCTCTCTCTCTCTCTCGCTCTCTCACTCTCTCTCTCTCTCTCTCTCTCTCTCTCTCTCTCTCTCTCTCTCTCTCTCTCTCTCTCTCTCTCTCTCTCTCTTTCTTCCCTCTCTTCCCTCTATTTTGTTGCGGCACAGTTGGTCGAAATTGCTTGAGTCTATTATACCGATGAAACGAAATCGTGGACAGTGGTATATGCAAACGGAATAGAATAACGAGTTACGAGCGCGAACACGAGCATCCCATGTGTGTGAGAGATATGAAGGGAAAAAATATTGTTGGGCCGTTGCCACATACAAAGCGTTGTGCGCCTCAATGTTTCTTTTTTTTATTCACTCTCATAATTGCATATTACCTGTATAAATATCTATACGCGTACGCATGGGGGGTTCTACAGTCAAATCGATGATTTTTGTATTTTTTTTTAACAATTAAAAAATATCTGTATAAATGTTATTCATAATTATAATGACAGCTATAGACGTTATTCAGCGAAATATGTGGTATCTTAATTCAGAATTGTAATTTCTCTAGTACACTACACGCAAAATGATGATATAAAACGTATCGTGTAATGGACAATAGGGGATGCATGGTCCATGTCCGACTACGGCGACGTCCCGTGTCAAGCAGCATCGGCCTCAGCCAATACTTGGATGAGTGAACACCGAGTCACACAGCCAAACCTCGATAAAAAATGGTTGCTTATATTGGCACGGGTTTTCTATTGTTTCCATCTTCCCTTGTACAAATGCGATACCATCCCGAGCAGAAATTTGTTCAGGGTGAAATCCGGACCGGATCAGGCTGCCACAATAGCAAATCCGGGCCGGGTCAGGCAAATTTAGTCCGGCCCTGATCAGGGATGTAACGCTTTTGCAAATTCAGGTCCGGATCAGGCACCTTATCAGGCTCTGATCAGGCGCTTCATCAGGCCCGGATCAGGCACCTTACCAGGCTCGGATTAGGCACTATATCTGGCTCGGATCAAGCAACTTATCTGGCCCGGATCAGGTGCCTCATCCAGCCTGAGACATGCGTGTCATCTGGCTCAATCATTTGATTACTTTTTTGTTTAAAAATAGATCAACATTTATTAAATTATTATCGCAGTTACACGTTATCAAGTTTACTAACGTTATTAAAAATATGAAACATATGAAAACATTTTTTTTAAGTTTAAGTTTTTATTTTACTTGACTTGATCGTTTAGTTTTTGTTCCGGTTTTGGCGATGACCGTCCCAATCTTTCCGGCGCAAATCATGCGTGCCTGATCAGGGCGCCTTATTGATACCTGATAAGGCTTCTATCGGGCGCAAATCAGGCGTGCCTGATCAGGGCGCCTTATTGATCCCTGCTCAGGCCCCTGTCTGGCGCAAATCAGGCGTGCCTGATCAGGGCGCCTGATTGATCCCTGCGCAGGCCCCTGTCTGGCTCAAATCAGGTGTACCTGATCAGGGCGCCTTATTGATCCCTGATCCGGCCCTGATGGATCCTCAGGAAGCCTGATTAGATTTCTGCTCGGGATAGTGCATTAGGAAAGAGTAGCCCTGAGCAACACTCTAGAGGCTCTCCGGGAACTAGAAATATTAAGGCAGTAGTCTGCTTTAGGAGCCGAAAAAAAAGCGTTTTTTCAACAATTTTTTTGAAAGGGAAGGAAATGATTGAGGTAAACGAAATTTTGAGACGATAGTATATTATATTCAAGCTTTAAAAAACAATTTTTATTATTACAAATTATTGAAATTTGCCAAAGTTGTAACGATTTTTCTGGGGCGCCTGGAGTGTGCACTCGTAAATCGGTGCCGGTGATGGAGGTCGTGCGATGCATCTGAAACAGTGGAACCAATTTTTTTTTTAGTTTTTATAAGTTCCTTTTCTATATGAACTAAAAAAATACCGAAGAAATGACGAAATTCCAAATTTTTTCGAAGTTTGAAAAAAAAATTCACTTTTTTGAAGAAAAAAAATTCACTTTAAGTTGCAAAACAAGTAATTTAAATAGTACTTTTGTCCAACTTTTTTAGTTCAAATAGAAGATAATTCAATACTGAAGCTAGATCACTTTGGTTTTTTCCGATCGGACATATATTGTTTTTACTATCGCCGGCACCGTTTTCCAAAACTTGTGAAAATGAAAACTCGAGAAAACGGGCTGTAAAGTTCTGCCCGAGCATTCGCACCTGCTCGACGCTCGGCCTCTAAAACTGATCTAGCTTCGAAAATATGTCGAATTGGCCTCTAAAATTTTGAACACATATTCTTGGATAGTTTTGGAATAGATTTAAGACAAAAACGAAAAATCGATTTTTTGAAGCCTGTAAAGCAGACTACTGCCTTAAAGTGACAAGGGTGGATTAAAAGTCAAAGAGATGATGTGCCATGAAGATTCGAAGGGTCGCATCAAAGAATATTATAAATAATTTTAAAAAAATATAAATATATGGAGTATGTTAAAAAATAATGACTCTTGCTTTGCTTCGTCATATTGGTTTTCTTCTGCTTCTTTGCTAAAGTCTTCCTGTATGCACGTGGAATAGAGTGTCTTCCGCGTAGAGTATCCAGAAACTGACGCACACAAAATCCTCTAGATCGCTTCAACAAGCTCACAGAAAAACTAGATTCACTGCGCAAATAAACTCTTCTCTCAAAAATATCCAGATCTTTTTGAACGAATGATTCTTTTGTTTAAATTCCCATCTATTCGTGCAAAGCTATCAGCTGTGCGTTTTTTTTTTTTCAACAAGCCTCCCGGAGAAGTTCCCTTGGCTAAAAATCGCTGCGCTCGGTGTGCAGAATGTCCCATAGGTATACCAAAACCTTGCGGCCTGCAGCAATATCGGTTTGCCAATCGCGAAATTTTAGCTACGTTATATTCAAAATATTTCTACACTGTTCTTTATAGTCATCGACAGATGCACACACACATATGCCGTAGCAGTTCTACCAGAAACCGGAAACAATTAAAACCGAATCCAATCGGCGAACGGGACGACAACAATATAGCTTTGTACGCGCGCACGCGCGAGGATGTGTGCCTATATATGTACATATATATGCACACACACACATACACACACACACACACACGTGTGTGTGTGTGTATGTGTGCGTACTCTGCCTCCATACGTATACATCAGGATTTAATTATGCGGGGAAAGGGCACGTGACTAATTGTTTCCGACTTTACGTTATTCCTAATTGCTCCTCCCATTGGCGATAGTACATAGATTCACTATGCTTATATGTCTGGATACTGTATACACAACATATGTAAATGTACAATAAGCAGACATATATATATATATATAACTAGGTGGCCGGAACATTGACGTCCAAAAATAAAATTTAGGTCCCTCGTATCGTGGGGTATCCGAATCACCCCCATGCTATGTTCCGCGACTTTTCATAGTTTTCGAGTTATGAATTTTTTTCTGAATTTTTGAGAATTTTCGACCTGACCAATTAAAAAAAAAATCTAAAAAAAAAGTAGAAGACTTTGTCGAGATTTTTTTTTTGCAACTGAATCTTCATGAGTAGTACTTTTATGCATAAAATAATCAGCTTCGTAACTGTGATGAAAGTTATGAAAATGTTGGTCTAAAGTGAAAAATTTACGTTCGGTAAATTATGACTTAAATGTTCAACTTTAAATTCAAAATCTAAACAGGTGACTTCATGGTTCCTAATTAGGCCTCAAGAATACGCCAGACTCTCAGCTTTCATAATCATTTTTAAAAAAAGCAGTACTTAATAGGGCTACTTTGGCTAAAATTGGCCTTCAAAGACAGCGACGTGGAAAATTCTTAAAATTAGCCATCTGATTAAAGAAAAAAATTTTGCCCATTTTATCATTCCTAAGGTTATTTAGTTTGTTAACTAACCAAAAATGACTGCAGGAAAGCTAAGATTTAAACATTTGTTGTAAACGAGGGCGCAACTCTTTTACCTGATCCACGAGAACGGATCGCGCAAAATTCATTAAACTGAAATTAAACTAAAAAAAAATAAACCTCCAAATGTTTAAATGTTAGCTTTCCTGCAGTCATTTTTGGTTAGTTAACAAACTAAATAACCTTAGGAATGATAAAATGGGCAAACATTTTTTTTTTAATCAGATGGCTAATTTTAAGAATTTTCCACCTCGCTGTCTTTGAAGGCCAATTTTAACCAAAGTAGCCCTATTAAGTACTACTTTTTTTTAATGATTATGAAAGCTGAGAGTCTGGCGCATTCTTGAGGCCTAATTAGGAACCATGAAGTCACCTGTTTAGATTTTTAATTTAAAGTTGAAAATTTAAGTCATAATTTACCGAACGTAAATTTTTCACTTTAGACCAACATTTTCATAACTTTCATCACAGTTACGAAACTGATTATTTTATGCATAAAAGTACTACTCATGAAGATTCAGTTGCAAAAAAAAAATCTTGACAAAGTCTTCTTTTTTTTTAGATTTTTTAAAAATTGGTCAGGTCGAAAATTCTCAAAAATTCAGAAAAAAATTCATAACTCGAAAACTATGAAAAGTCGCGGAACATACATGGGGGTGATTCGGATACCCCACGATACGAGGGACCTAAATTTTATTTTTGGACGTCAATGTTCCGGCCACCTTGTATATATATTTGTATCGTTGCTTTACTAAAGTGTCAGTGTCTCTTGTGAGTATCAATCACAGTTTACGATCGGTGGTCGCTTCTGTTGGCCATTTTTTCCTATACTCCCGCTCCTCCTTAATTGAATTTTTGTTTATATAGAATCATTTTTGTTTTGTTTTTGTATCGCGTCTCCTTTTTTGTTTCCTCGTATTTTTTTTTATTGTACGCGACATGAGTAAGCCAGAGGACATTATTGTCCTGGAACACGATTAAACAAAATTTAATGTCTTTGTTGCTCCCCGTACTTCTTAATCGCCATATTTAATTGCAAACTTCGCTAAAGTGGCTCGGCTCGAGCCTCCAGTGCTTACTCATTGTGCTTGCGCTGTCTGGCTTGATCAGTCTTGTATTCAATCTACCGATGGCAGTTACCTGCCCCATTGAGCTATCGCCGAGTGAAAAAGAATCTTTGCAACGAGGGAGGTAGAGGGAGAAAGAGGGAAAGGAGGGAAGTGATGGAAGAGGACAAAGACGTGGAGGAGACGGATCGAAGAAAAATGGAGCAAAAAGGCGCTTGCGACTGGACGTATATCTCCGAGGCAGACTACCATTATAAAATCATTACTGCAGCCACATAACTTGGCGTCCACGGAGTTCGGACTTCGACGCTATGAGGAGAAGTTGAAAAACGAGGCGGAGAGAATCGCGAGAGGTTCGTGAGTCTAGAGAAGGGGGCGGGAGGGGGAGAGGAAAGAAAATCCGAGAAAGTCGTACATTAGCGGAGAGTGAAACAATAAAGAGTCACGTCATAACGATCATATCGGCTTGCCTCGTGGCGGGATGCCTACGACCTTAAATAATTCTGTCATTCGTAAATTACTTTGCGATTAACATCGATACTTTATGCCAATGCATTCGTAAATTTTAATCAGAGTCTCAACTCCCTCTGATTTTAATGAGAAGCATTTTATCGTGCCCTTGTGATTATCGAGGGAAAGAATACATGTAGACGACGAGAAAATAGCCAATTTTAATCATTTTTTTTGTTAGAAAGGAACTAAAACGTTTTACATTTATGAAACTTTAGGTACAATTTATTACATAATTAGACTGTTCAAATAATTTTTTTCATTAAAAACATTGCAAAATAGCGATGTTATGGCGTGCTCTTCCAAGAAAGTTTTTGCGGCAGTAGTCCGTTTGTGGGAAATCCAGTGATTTTAATATTGATCTGAAAACTATGAGCCAAGAATTTTTAGTATTTTAACATGCAAATGATGAACTTATACCTAAGAAACATTTGAAAAGTTGAAAATTACAGAAATGGGACACTTCAGAAAAACAAATTGTAATTCTACACAAAATGATCGTTCTTTTTTGCAGTAAAAAAGTACTTTTCAAAAGTCACTTTCATTAACAAATAGGTATAAGTTAAAGGTAATATTGTTATAGAGTCGTGTGTATAATTTTAGCACGATTGGCCAACTCGTTTTGAAGTTATGTTTCCCACAAACCTCAAAAAATGTAGTTTCGAGAAAAACGTGTTCAAAGTTTTGAACTACGAAAACTCAATGACTTCAGTGTTTTACTGGCTAGTCAGCGGTTCCAGGGCCATACAGTAATCCTTTAGCTTCTAACATTTTACGTAAAAGAAAAAAACACAATCGATTTTTTTATGCCGCTACATGTATTTCCCCTCCTTAATGCCCATCTTCATTTCGAATGACTAAAAAGTTTCGATGAAAATATCCCGATCAAAGGCAATGTTCGAAAGATCTCGATGAAGGGAATATAGAAAAAGGCAATGATTCGGCAAAAACTAGTATCACTACTCTAATGTGGGTCCATCCGTTCCTCCAGCCAGTTCATCCAGTATGACGTCTACCAACATCTTGCCTGCCGTGCCATCCAGTACCCGAGCAGAAATCTAATCAGGCTGCCTGAGGATCCATCAGGGCCGGATCAGAGATCAATAAGGCGCCCTGATCAAGTACGCCTGATTTGAGCCAGACAGGGGCCTGAGCAGGGATCAATAAGGCGCCCTGATCAGGCACGCCTGATTTGCGCCAGACAGGGGCCTGAGCAGGGATCAATAAGGCGCCCTGATCAGGCACGCCTGATTTGCGCCAGACAGGGGCCTGAGCAGGGATCAATAAGGCGCCCTGATCAGGCACGCCTGATTTGCGCCGGATAGAAGCCTTATCAGGTATCAATAAGGCGCCCTGATCAGGCACGCATGATTTGCGCCGGACAGGGGCCTGAGCAGGGATCAATAAGGCGCCCTGATCAGGCACGCCTGATTTGCGCTGTATAGAAGCCTCATCAGGTATCAATAAGGCGCCCTGATCAGGCACGCATGATTTGCGCCGGACAGATTGGGCCGGAAAGATTGGGACGGTCATCGCTAAAACCGGAACAAAAACTAAACGATCAAGTCAAGTAAAATAAAAACTTAAACTTTAAAAAAATGTTTTCATATGTTTCATATTTTTAATAACGTTAGTAAACTTGATAACGTGTAACTGCGATAATAATTTAATAAATGTTGATCTATTTTTAAACAAAAAATTAATCAAATGATTGAGCCAGATGACACGCATGTCTCAGGCTGGATGAGGCACCTGATCCGGGCCAGATAAGTTGCTTGATCCGAGCCAGATATAGTGCCTAATCCGAGCCTGGTAAGGTGCCTGATCCGGGCCTGATAAAGCGCCTGATCAGAGCCTGATAAGGTGCCTGATCCGGACTTGAATTTGCAAAAGCGTTACATCCCTGATCAGGGCCGGACTAAATTTGCCTGATCCGGCCCGGATTTGCTATTGTGGCAGCCTGATCCGGTCCGGAATTCACCCTGAACAAATTTCTGCTCGGGTATGGCACGTATCCAGTATTTACCAACATTCGATGCGATGCCTACCAACCCCTATTCAGCATCATGACTACCAAAACTTGACCCACAGTGCCAATATTTTTCTCCACGTATTCGAGTGCTTCAAAGAGCGTTTTGGCAAAAACAATCTTTCTACGTTGTTCGATTCCCATTGATTCCGCTCTGCCGCGCCCAACAACTGGTGGATTTTATAAGCGAACGATCCGTCGTCGTCGCTCGGGGACCGCCTGTGGTTTCCTCGCACGTTGCGGCGACCTGCGTGCGTGGAATAAAAGAAGAAAAAAAAATACAGCCGAGTTCGCGGATTTATTACTGTTGGATATTCGAGACACGAAGTTATATCTCCTCATGGACGCGTCCAGAGAAAAAGAAAGAGTGAGGAGAGAAAGAGAGGGGGGGCAGAGTGCGACGAAGGGAGAGGGAGCGAGAGAGCTGCTGCGAATATCGACGAGAAAATTCTCCAACTCTCTTGCTCCCTCCAACCTGCACTTTGGCCTCATTCTCTCTCACCCGCCCTCTCTCTCTCACTCTCTCTCTCTCTCACTCTCTCTCTCTCTCTCTCTCTCTCTCTCTCTCTCTCTCTCTCTCTCTCTCTCTCTCTCTCTCTCTCTCTCTCTCTCGCTCTCGCTCTCGCTCTCTCTCTCTCTCTCTCTCTCTCTCTCTCTCTCTCTCGCTCTCGCTCTCGCCCTCTCTCTCTTTCTACCTATCGCTGTTATATAACATACTCTATTTTACGGGATATCAAATGTCCAGCTTTCGTCGTATACATCCTCGTCCTTATCGTAACATCGCGAACACGTGGGGACGTTTTGTGGTGCGATGTGCGCTACGACGGCGTAGCGGACACCGCGTGCTCACTGATTCATTCGACGATCCTGACCCACAGCGCCAACGAGTATAACCACTATTCATTTTTATCGTGTTTCGGTTATTCAGTAGTCCGGTACACCTGGGATCTGGTGTCCTCGGCAAAGATGTTCCAGGTAGTGAGACATCTACAAGATTTACAATATTTTCTGCGACTTTGATTGACACGATGACATGCATGGGCCAAACCACCGGGGTGACACTCTGGCCCTCCACGATCCTGAATTTTATCAGCGCGAGCTGACCTTAGACCGAGAACTTAACGGGATGGAAATCTCGAGAACTGATCGAGTTAATTTTTGCCGGAAGAGTATATTCAGCCATGTTTGGAGCCATGTTTATTGCGATTACATGTGAGCGCGGTCTTAAACACAGGCCTTGAAACGACCGTCGTGGAGGAAGGCTCGCTTAGCGTCCAATTGTTGCATCAATTACCGGCTCATGGTGCGCATAGGGAAGGGGCCGTCATGTGCGAAAGAGACAGCAATATTATATGTTTCTGTCTTACCCACAGCAAGACAGAGACAAAACACCAAACTTAATAGAATATTTAACAGACGCGGAGATGATTTGTCGATAGCATTTTAAAAAAAAGTAAACCTACTTGACCAATAATCCACTTCCTCATTATCTTATTTTATCCACTCTTTAGAAGATGAATTTTGTCAAAATGTTTTTCATAAACGTGCTGTGATGGTTGTGAATCCACTCCGAGAATCGCTGCTTGCCACTTTATTTAATCGTTCGGTGTTTTTTGGCCCTTTAAGAACAGAGCATTTTTATATTTTTCGATTTGTATCCTGATTTACATTGAGCTACCGCACAGAATTTCGGCATTTTCACTGAATTAAATTGACAAGAACAGTTATTTAGATATATCGTAATTTTTTTTCATAGGCGTGAACGATTTTCAACTGTTATACGTATACAGGGTGTCCCAGGACGGAATGTCATCCCTGAAATGGGGGGTTAGGGTTGAAATTCTGAGTCGATTGATATAAGCATGTATGGTTCCCAGATCAACCCCTGAATTATTATTAATTTTTAAAGACGGGCCAATCAGGCGCGCCCGATGAGCGGGCTCGCGTCGGTGAGCGATACGCGCGTGTAGTGGTGCCTGGCGGAGCGGTGCTCCTACCGTGCTCTGCCAGGCACCACTACACGCGCGTATCGCTCACCGACGTAAGCCCGCTCATCGGGCGCGCTTGATTGGCCCGTCTTTAAAAATTAATAATAATTCAGGGGTTGATCTGGGAACCATACATGCTTATATCAATCGACTCAGAATTTCACCCACAACCCCCCATTTCAGGGATGACATTCCGTCCTGGGACACCCTGTATATGTCTATGCGAGAAAACAATTTATGATCGGTTCAAGTGAGTCTCATGATACTCCCCGACCATAACGACACACGGTGGCCGCGATGAGAAAAAAAAACTTGGACAATGAAGGCCCACTCGCCGCTTATCAAATACGACCGTCGTTTCAACACCTGTATGTAAGACCGTGCATGAGAGAAATTGGTTATCTTGAATTATTGTGTTGATTTTTTACTTTTTTGTCGAATAATAATTAATATTATTTTTAAACTATACTTTACTTATATTCCAATCAGGGTTCTTCAAAAATGTATCTTTTTTTTACTCATTATCCTTACTTTACAATAGTTGACCTTTTCAATCTTTTTTCCTTTCGTATTTTATTTTATTTTGTTTTGTCTCTATAACGTTAATCTTTATTTTATCACATTTTAATTTTTTTTTACTGTTTTTTTTAATTATTGCAGGGTTACCCGTGCGATGTTGATAATTTGTTATCGTTTTAATCCAAAACATATGCGCCATGTTACTTTGCTGTGTGAAATGAAATATAACAATAAAATATATTAAATTGTACTTAATTGTATGCAGTATAATTCAATTAATGCCACCTTTAAGTTCTCACTATATCTAATAAGTTAGCATTTCTTTCCGAGTTATCTTTAATTATTACATAGAAAAAAATGACAAGTATCTAATGCTTTTGTTTGCATGAAAAGTATAAAACGAACTTAAAAAGATAATTGAAATAAAACAAAGTGTTTTGGATTGTTAGCACCCAGTTCCAAAAGTTGGGCTGCATAGATTTTGTCTATCAAGCCGCGGATCACATTGAAGTGGTAAAATAATGTAGATTTTAGGCCTCGTGGTCGAGCAAATGTGGAAAGAACTAGTATCATATTCTCATTATAACAACAATTATTTGCTTGCTCGTACATTTATTTGCCAATTATTTTATAACTGACAATTACAATTATTTTGTTCTTTTTCTTATTTTAAAGTTTCGACGCTAATATTTAAACCCTTAGCCGAGAGGGAGCGCCACTGACATCCGAATTCACAACTGACCTTTCTGCTATATTAAAACGCAATAACTATAGGAACCCAGTAACTATTGGTTTCCCATCATAAGGTTGGTATTAATTAGGTGAGCTCGCTGACAAAATTCCCTCCCATCTAAAAGGATTGAGTGTCCGACCCCTGGCCCAAACGAACTGAATCGCAAATAAGGGCAGCGGAAAGTTCAGGTTTGCATTATATTAGGTGTGTGAATTAATTTTTACAGATTTTTCTAGCAGGCTGCGAATCCTCTTTCAAGTTGAAATATTTCAACGTCCTTTTAGGATTTTAAAGTATTGACATAGCACTGTTCAAGACGCTGTATGAATTTATGGGCGAGCATCATAATCTTAAAATAAAGTAGCAAGAACAATGGCAACCGATAAGATGCACATTCGCCACTGCATCCTTTACGAATTCCAACAACGAAAAAGTGCCACCAAAGCGTGGGAGTCAATTTGTTCTATGTTCGGGAAGAGTATTGCGTCATACGAAACATGCAATTATTGGTTGAAACGTTTTAGAAACAATGATTTCTAACTCAGTGACCGTGCGCGTACTGGACAGCCTGAAAAATTTTCGGATGACGATTTGGAAACTTTACTGGTCCAAAATTCTTCACAGACACAAGAAGAACTTGCAGCCCAACTAGGCGTTGATCGATCAACCGTTGCCAAGAGGTTACACGCGATGGCAAAAATTCAGAAGCTCGGGAAATGGGTCCCACATGAACTTACCGAATATAACCTCGGACAACGGATGAACACGTGGCTTTGGTTGCTTAGCAAACAATGAAGGAAGAACTTTCTCTGGAAAATCGTGACGGGGGATGAAAAATGGATCCTTTATGAGAATCCCAAGCGGAAAAAATCATGGGTGGACCCTGGAGAACCAACAACATCAACTCCCAAACCGCAAATGAACGTTAAAAAAATGCTTTTGTGTATCTGGTGGGACATAAAGGGTTTCTTTATTATGAACTTCTAGAACCGGGTCAGACGATCACTGCAGAACGATATAGTGACCAATTAAATCGTTTAAGCGAAGCAATTGAGCAAAAAAGGCCATTCACAGGACACGGAAGGCGAAAAGTCATTCTCCTGCATGATAACGCTCGACCTAACGTTGCTCGTACGACCCAAACAACTATTTTAAACCTGGGCTGGGAAGTTCTTCCTCATCCGGCATATTCACCGGACTTGGCCCCATCCGACTATCACCTATTTCGGTCAATGGCGCACAGCTTAAGAGGGAGCCACTTCCGAGAAGTGGAAGATATTAGGCAATTCGTCGATGACTTTATCGCCTCGAAACCAGCCAGCTTTTATCGTGATGGTATCTGTATGCTACCAGATCGGTGGCAGAAGGTTGTAGAAATCAACGGGGGATATTACCCGGATTAAACACGGTTTTGTCTATTTTTTAATAAACCGCAAGTATGGAAAAAAAAACTGTAAAAATTAATTCACACACCTAATATAACGAAAGAATCGTAAAAATGTTGTTCCGATGCATCATTGGTGAGATAAAGGCGTTGAAAAAATGTAATTCTGATATTATTGCTTACTGGCGCATACGTTTATTCATAGTCTGGCCATTAGGTATCATTCCACACCTTTTTTAAAATTTAAGTTCAGAACTACGTCCAATACTATTGAAAAATATCCAACCACCTATCTAGAACACTCTATCCAATTACTGTAATAAGGGTGTCTGTATGTGTATATTTATACATGTACAGTCGGTTTGACAAGAGCGTGTACGGCGAAACTAAATAACTATCTGCGAGAAGGAATTGAAAAAACTACACATACACAATATTATATAAACCGTGATGCTTTATTATTAATAAGTGATCCAGTCGCCTCCACTATTAATAATCGTCTGGCATCTCCGAGGCATACTTTCCACTAATTTCATGGTATAGTTTGGTGACAAAGACTTCCATACCAGTCGAATTTGTTGGAATAATTGCTTGACGTCCTCAATCTTTGGTGTCTATTGGTGTGGGTGAATCAGGTATATTTGATGGGAGAAAGTGCCCGAAAAGAAGCTTCGTCCGAAAAAATTACGGTGTCCAAATCGCAGTCCACACTTTCTTTCATGCAAGTGAGCCCTTTTTCAACGTATTTTTCGGACAATACTGGTTCGTCTGATCACGGTCGGATTACAGCTGACGCTTTCTATACGAAGCATTTTGGTGGCAAGATCCCGCTATCTGCTCGCATTTGAATCTACCCTCTAACGGCCTGCAGGAAAAAATGTAGCTGTACACGCTTTTGTCATACAGACTGCATATGTATATGCGTAATGGACAGTAGAGATCGAACTACGGCTAAATACACTCATCGGCAAATGAATCTGGAAGCATAGTCAGTATAATCGCAGTGATCCATGCACAAGTAGCTAAAGTAGTTGTTGCTCTAACATCCATTATGTGTGACTATCTCACAAGTCCGTACATGAGTTTAGAGCACTAACTATTTTGCCAACCTGTCCGGGGCCCGTGCACTCACTTTCTCTGTCTCTCTTTTTATCTCTGGCTCGCCTCTTCCGCCTCTTCCATTGCAAATCCAAAGGGCTACTAAACCATTTGGCTTGGGGACTAAACCAATCAGCACAAATCATTATGCCCGTACGTCACATGGGAATCAAAAAATGTTTTGACACGTAAAAATATAACATCTGTATATGAAATGTGGGCGCAATGACAATTTTGCGAAATAAAAATCCATATTTCTTAACGAAAACAACGAAAATGTAAATAAATTGCCAATCGGAAACTCGCACATTCTATTCTCATGTATTAATTTCTTTGCCGAGTTGCCCACATAAGCAATTTTTTTGTGCAAGGTTTTCTCGGACGATAACTTGGAATTTCAATTAAAGGTCGTCAATTTCAATTAAAGAAAAATCTATTTTCTGAATAAAATGTTGCAGAAAATATCTTCTGTAATATTCTCCGTACGAAAAAATAGCCGCAATCCGAAAAATTGTCAAAGTTAAAGAAATTTTAAAAAATTCTGAAAATGAAAACTAATTTGAAACATGAAAGATCCAACCAATTTTCACTAAATTCATTTAGAACATATTCTCTACTATTCACTATTCGTGTGAAAAAAATCAACCAGATATCTCGGAAGCTGTAGAAGTTTTTGCTGTACAAAAATATCCCTACATTCACACACACATGTATCCACACAAAGATTTCTCCTAAATCTTATTTGTCAACGTTTTGAAATATTCTAAGCACATTTCCATTAGGATAAAAAAAATCACGAAAACAAAACTTTACCTATGAGAAAGCAGAAAACAAAAAAAAGTAGTAGGTGTAAGAAGGGTTGCGTGCGATTGAAGTTAAGAGGATAAAATTCGTGAATACTTGGAAATGACGGGCATGTACTGACGAGGTGTGATACGAGGTGATATCGAAATACGTCATTCGATCGATGTGACGAGGCTGTGTTGATTGACCAGAATTGAGAAACGCGAATTTCACCGATTTCCTCTGGTATGTTATTACCCTGACTGATCTGCCTATCGATTCGTCCCATTCATTCGACTGGTTGATACCTACCGCAATTCTAAACGATGACGAGCTTATGTACCGTCGAGTATATGTGCAGGTATGTATGTTTGTACGTCTATTAAACGAGGCGGTCGAAAGGAATGGAACGCACACTGACGCATTCCTCGATCGTTCCATGTGCCTCCAGGACGTATTCGCGGATTGCTAATATACCTCTGCATTTGTCAATATTCGTCCTAAGTGCAAGGGTCGATTTGTCGATTGTCTCACGGTTTTGCGTATTCATAAACCAACGGCGCGAGATATCACAGATTATACGATCTTTGCTTTTGTGTTGCCAGTATTCAGGAGATAGAGAAAGAAATAGAGAGAGACAGAGAGAGAGAGAGAGAGAGAGAGAGAGAGGCAGAGAATGATAAATTGTTACATGGAACAAACAAGTTTTGACACCCCTCGTCACATCGGATGATACGATGTATTGGGGACTTTAGGGCTGCCGGTTCCCCCTC
Organism: Ophion ventricosus; assembly: GCA_963932345.1. NCBI lineage: Eukaryota > Metazoa > Arthropoda > Insecta > Hymenoptera > Ichneumonidae > Ophion > Ophion ventricosus. The sequence continues at coordinate 6,756,548 of OZ010717.1, forward strand.
GTTCTCGTGAAATCAACCATTGTCACTGAATTCGCTTGCGACAAATTCCATTCAGACACGACATCAATCGGTGATGTAAGAAGGTATAGGCACTATTTGCTAACCTTCCCTTCTGTCACCTGTAATCGGATTAATACCCCTGTACGTCGCAAGAAAGAAAAATATCAACAATACGGCATTTTCAACACCTGATTCTTCCCTTTCGATCTCATGTTTCTTCAATGCCAACTCTAGTAATACCATTTTTGTCAATATTTTGTTTTCAAAAATCATTTTACTATTATAATAAAAGTACAAATCGCGACTATATAAAAGTATAACGTATGCATCACACAAGTACTGTATGTATGTATCACTAGAAAAGCTGGGCAACAACTTGGCGTGCATGGTTAAGAAAAAAAGCTCGGCGAAGGATGACGTTTTCTCAACAACCTGACCATTAGGTTAAGAAAAACATAAATTGACGCAATTTATTATGTAACTGCAAATCAAGTTTCTGATTCCGCAAAGTATAAATTAAAAAATCAGTGATGTACCCCTAGACCACACGGCTCTTGAAATCTCACTTTATTTGCATAATTTGAAAAGTTGTGTGGAAGTATTCACTTTATACCCTATTGCAGAACCACCATACATCTCATGAAATCTATTGCGTCGTATAAATTTTGGTGTAATGGGCATAGTTTTGTCAGGCTGAAGGTTTGAATTACGGTCCGCACCACCTGCTGGTGGAAAAGGAATATCGATATTACTCTCGACACCTATCGCTCCATTTCCGATAATCTGTCTCAGTACAGTTGAACATCTCATTTCTAATATTCCTGTATGCCTGATGCGATGTTACTATTTGAAATAATCTATGTAGATAAATTGTTGCAAAAGTTACTTTTGCGAGCGGTAGGGACGTTTCTGTAAGAAAATCGTGTATCTTTCCGAGCTTCATGCACGCCAAGTCGTTGCCCAGCTTTTCTAGTGATACATACATACAGTACTTGTGTGATGCATACGTTGTACTTTTATATAATCGTGATTCGTACTTTTATTATAATAGTAAAATGGTTTTTGAAAACAAAATAGTGAGAAAAATGGTATTACTAGAGTTTGGTAATTTTCTGTACGTTTCTAGTAAATTTGCTTGGCTTTTTTATAAAAAGTTATTTCACTTCTTTTGTACGTTTGAGTTGAAAAATTAAAATCTAAATAAAACTATTGTTTGAAAAAAATCACAAATATTTCGAGGTTAATTAGAATCTTGGAGATAGTGAAACAACCGATAATTTTTTCGAGGGCATTTTTTATTACTTGGCGTTTTTTTTACTTGTTAAAGTTTTTTAGGGGGATTTCTTATATCATGTCACAACTTCGAGGGGAGAAGAGCCGCGTAGCCATATTCAAAACACACATTTTGGCACCTGAATCATTTGATTCTATCACATATTTCAGGAAATCCGTGGGAATCTATAATTAGTTGGTATTTGTTGACGATTTCGAGCATATGTCGCACGAACTGTGTAGAGTTTAATTCCCGCGAATTCCGGGGCTCCGGAGTGGCGCTCATGACGCATTCGACATATATCGGTGTTGGCTTGAACTCGATGAGCCGAGAAAGTGACAGCTGAGGTTCCGTGTGGAGAAAATGTAACAAATTTTCGTGTGTTATATAACAATCGATTTTTTCGTGTTTTTCGTCGAAAAGCAAGAAAAAAATCGATTGCTCGCAATCAGCAATCTATTTGCTGAGAGGTACTGAAAGTACCGTATCTACCGATCACAATCGTGGTCGAGATAAACGCATTCATAATTGTTTAAACAATTATGTTTGCATTATTTTATTGTTAGGTTTTACGGCTCGCAATCAGCAATCTATTTGCTGAGAGGTACTGGATGTGAGTACCGTAACTACCGATTACAATCGTGGTCGAGATAAACGCATTCATAATTGTTTAAACAATTATGATTGCATTATTTTTATTGTTATGTTTTGCGGCTCGCAAGCAGCAATTTACTTGCCGGGAGGTACTGAAAGTACCGTATCTACCGATCACAATCGTGGTCGAGATGAACGCATTGATAATTGTTTGAACAATCATGATTGCATTATTTTTATTGCTAGGTTTTGCGGCTCGCAATCAGCAATTTATTTGCTGAGAGGTACTGACAGTACCGTATCTACAGATTACAATCATGGTCGAGCTAAACGCATTCATAATTGTTTAAACAATTATATTTGCATTATTTTATCGTTAGGTTTTACGGCTCGCAATCAGCAATCTATTTGCTGAGAGGTACTGGAAGTAAGTACCGTATCTACCGATCACAATCGTGGTCGAGATAAACGCATTCATGATTGTTTCAACAATTATGATTGCATTATTCTTATTGATATGTTTTGCGGCGCGCAAGCAGCAATTTATTTGCCGAGAGGTACGTATCTAGGGATGACAATCGTGGTCGAGATAAACGCATTCATAATTGTTTAAACAATTATGATTGCATTGTTTTTATTGTTAGGTTTTGCGGCTCGCAAGCAGCAATTTATTTGCCGAGAGGTACTGAAGGTACCATATCTACCGATCACAACCGTGTTTGAGATAAACGCATCCATAATTGTTTAAACAATTATTTTTGCATTATTTTTAACGTAACATTTTGCGGCTCGCAAACAGCAATCTATTTGCTAAGAGGTACTGAAAGTACCGTATCTACCGATCACAATCGTGGTCGAGAATAAATGCGTTCATAATTGTTTAAACAATTATGTTTGTATTATTTATGCTGTAAATGTTTACTGAGCCAATCGCTACCCTCAGCAAGGACGCTTGCTGCGAAATTCATGTTTATGAATTTTTTGCGAAGTCGGCGTTGAGAAAAGAAAATAAAGTTCTTTCTCGACGCTGACTGTGTTTATGTATGTTTGTGCATGAATATACGCTCAAGCGGTGTGTACGCGCTACGAAGGGTCAGCCCGCGGGAAGATAAAAATCTTCAACCGCGGGCGGCCGACGTGTAATGCACACCGACATACATGCACACACGCGTTGCGAGACGCAGGAAGGCATTGCAATCTCCCGGTAGGTGGCAGGGGCTCGTACGAGTTCTGCCCTACCGACTCGAGCCGAGGCTGCGCCGAAGTCTTGCTGCGGGTACCGTTCCCTCTTAAAGCCGACAGAGGGCATACATTCGAAGAACCCGACTTTTGACGTTTCTAGCGCGCCGTCGTTTGTTTATAGTAGCTCCTCTCTGAAGTGCACCGTTGGTGCACTTCAGGCTGAAGCGCTGAGCGTTTCCTCCCATGTTAACGCTTTCCCCAAAAGGACGTATGTAGTATAGCTTACGATGCGACCGAATAACTTTATCCCTCCAAGAAAATCGACGAGTCTGGAACGTTCTAAAGTGTTGAAGAATTTTTGTGGTAAAAAAGTCGCTCGGAAATTCGGCCAAATATTACAAGATATCAAGTTTGAATAGGCGGATCGAAAAATGACCCAAACACAATCGATAGGAAAAAATAACATTTCATTGGTAAAAGGTCATTGGTGTATAAAGAGTGCGCGGCGTGTCGTGTCGTGACAGTCGTTTTTTTTATTACTTGGTGTCGAGACGCTGCCGCGTCTCTTGATAACAGTTGAAAACCAAGAAATCAAAATTCGAAAATCGGCCAACTCGATTGTATATTCAATAAGAATTAAATCAATTAATAAGGATAATCAATGACAAAATAAAAAATTCAAATTATAAATCAATTATATAAATTCAGTTGGAAAAATACATGAAAATAATAAAATAAAATATTGAAATGTTTTCAATTGTATACTGGCGATACTGAATTTTTTTATTTAAAGTACTACATTGATAACGAAACGAGAAAGAAAAAAAAGTATCTTAATGACATTCGATCCAGAACTTTTTGGCTCCGGGGGGCGCAGCGGAATCATTCAGCTAAACTATTTTTTTTTACGTTTTTTTGTTCAGGTAGCCATACAGATTTAAGTTTTTTTGTTGCGTAGAAACTGAAGTTATATATAAAAACGCATCTTATTAATGAGATTATCGATAAACTTTGGGCTGTTGCGATCAGCGTCTCTAAGTTTGATAGTATCGACTATGCAATAGCTTATGACAATACAAAATGTCTGTGGAAATATGTGGAATATGGGGTAGAAAAAAAGCTTGGTTTATTAGGCTAGACAGGGGGAAAACCACGCTAGGGTCGCTTATATGTAATAGGTCGTGTATCATAGTTTCGTGGATTCTTATTTCAATAGATTCATGTATATTTATACTCATATACTTATATACTTATATTTAATACATTTATGTATATTTATACTTATACTATTAAGGGATGGGCTTGTATGTGCACATTTATGCCTAAATATGTATATTACCTTCTGCACATTTTTGTACTTGTAAATATGAAGCGATCATAGACTTGTACCTACTAACAGTTTGTTGCTTGATCGCATATAGGTAAATATTTTTAAATTGTAAGTATATTAAATAGTCAGGTTTCACTGATTAGTGATTGGTTTGACTTTCGTCTTTGATTTTTCCTGCGTTTTCTTTTTCTATGGGGTTTTGTGTCGGCGATGCTTAATCTGTTTCTCAATGTGGCTATGTGTTGGGCAGTGAAGTCAAGCTAGAAGTATTTTTTTCGGCTAAACTACCATCGTAATAAAAAGAACATAATATGATTCACTTTTGTTAAGGCCGCTCGAGTCTTTCACGCTGTTGAGGAGGCTGAAACGTTACCCACAATCCAAGATTAAAAAAGAATATACAATATATATTTTATTGCCCCGACTATAGTCAGACTTTACGATAAAAAAAAAAATTTCACCACAAAACACCAGAGCTAACAAATAGTATAATGTATGTACTTTACGGGTGGTTAGATGAGCAGGACGTTCACGCTACGGGTGAGATAATGTTTTTAGCTATTTAGCACCAAGGTAAACCATTTCTAACAACGGATTAACGTAAACTAAACCTTTGAGCATATTTAGAAAAAAAACCCATCTTGCACATCGAAAACTATATATATTCAATATAGAACCATCAAGGATTAATAAAAGATTACGAATCCATTTAATCTTCGAATCTTTTGAATATTTTCTATCCTTTTAATCCTTTCAATCTAACAAAATATCACGACTCTTTCATAATAATCACTGATGTTATACTTTTTCAAGTTGGTAGTAACACAACATTTTTTCTTTTTCACGTAATAAAAATATAAAAATGCATAATTTTGCTCATTAATTATATACTTTATGAAAACTTAGCATCTATAGAATAAATCTATACCTTGTATGCATTTTTTTACGGTTTATTGAAAAAAAAGTCATAAACCGTCATTTGACTCAACTGGACCGCTCCAACCTCCTTAATAAAGGAGGATGCTTTTAAGCACGAATGTATTAATTTGTTCATTTTAGCGTACAGATATATGTGTACTGGATATTTCGTGTACTGGATATTTTTTACGAAGAAAAATAAGAACACTTATAGCGAGAAATGACAGTCTATAACGCCTGCGCTGTGTGTAAGACAGACATATGATATTGCTGATTCCTTCGCACACGACATCCCCTTTCCAACGCGCACTATGTAGTTGAAAATTGGAGTAAAAACTGAATGGTAAGAGAACCTTCCCCGAATACCGTCGTTTCACGCCTTTATGTAAGACTGTGATATTACCAGTAGGGGCGAATTTAAACGTGTGGAGGCCTTGGAGTAACGAAGAAGTGGAGGCCCCTAATAATTTTTTAAACAAGATAAACATTTTTATACAGTGTTAAATTTATTCTTAACAAAGAAGATATCTTCAAGCAACATACGTCGATTTAGTACAGTACAAGATATTTAAGAAAATTCTATAGTTAGGCGAATGAAACTTTGCGAGCTTTTTTCGAAAAAAAAACTCATTAATAATATCGGTGAAATCCAGCTCCCAGAATAAATCAATCTCTATGCTATGCAGTGATAAATTTGACTGTGGCGATTTTGTCTCATCGTCGTTCGGAGCCTGCTTTTAATCATTTTCATTTTTAATAATCGAACGCTCTCCAGTGCAGTTCGACACCAAGTACATACTTAATGTAATTTCAACATTAGGAAATATATCTCTTAAATTGTGATTCTCACGTATTTGATAGTAGAACGGCTCCTTAGATTGGTCTCTCTGATGATCCTTCTTGTATAGATTCATTAATTATGCAAATTGGACGAACTCACTTCCGAGACTTGATTCTAAATCATCTTTGTAAGCTTTTACTAATTCCTCTGCTGTAGCGTACAAATTTGCTGCGTTCATCTCCTCTAAATTATTGAGGAATCTAAATCGTGAAGGTACAGCATCGTTTGCATCATTTAGTCAGAGAAACCAATAGGTGTCACTGGGATACAACTTGACACTAAGTTTTTCTTTTGTTGGTAGGTTAGCGCCTGACGCTAACCTATCACCAAAAGAATTTACCGAATTCAGCCTCACATTTTTTGTTCTGGTGTGTGTTTGTATTAACTGATCAGTATTTGATATTATCCGAGCTGCATCTTCGTATTTATTAAATTCATCTCTTTAAGTCTGTATACATACATTATCAATGAATATGACTCCTATAAATAATTCCATTCATACATTCTATTCTTGATGCACATGACTTATTAATGATGTATTGCAATCAAGAGTATATATAGTGAAATATCAATTTTTATTGGTCATGAATTTTCAATTCCAGTGCTTATTTTGCTTGTACCTAAAGAGAAACAATTTTCAAGAAACAAGAAATTGTGAAAATTTAATTGTTTCTTATTTCTAATCTCTCAAATAATTCTATACAATTATTTTTATTAAATTCATATAATTGTATAACATGAAAGATAAACAAAAAACAAATAACAAAAACGGACACTAAAAAAGAAAAAAAGAAAAAACTCACACTAGCAAAAAGTAGTTGAACTTGAAAAATTATTTAAAAAAAGAAAATTATGTAAATAAAAAGAGAACAAACAATTCAATCGATAAATCCAACTCTCTCGTTCGATTTTTGACGTTAAAGTTAACCTACTGCAGGATAAATAGTTTCCACGCGCTAAAGCGTATATAATTACGAGAGGCTGCCACGTCTCCAGATAATATTAAAAATAGATACACTAAAAATGTACGTAACCAAAAATCAATAAATTCACGGGAAAAAATGGAAAAATATAACTGTAATCGAATTTAGCTGATGTCGGGATACGTCTCCATGCCATTGAATGAGGAGGTGAGGCGGAAGGAGACGTTTCCTGAAATCGCAGCTAAATTCGATTACAATTATAAATCATACCCATTTATTTTAAGTGAATAAATATATTGGCCAGTGTAAGTGTCTAACGCAAAGTAATAAAAATTTCATAGGCGTTTTTTAGCAGTTATGAAAAACAATTCAAGCTAACAACAATTAATGTTTTCCGGATATACAGCTAAATTGTGAGAAACGAGTGGTAGGCTCTAATCCACGGGACATTTTCTAAATTATCATCCATGCTATATGTTCGTTTATAGAGAATTTATTGTCTTTGATGTTTACCATTATTTTTACAAAATACGGTTTGAATTCGTCTTTTAAAAAAGTACCTTATGGAAGTATGACAACTTTTTTCTTTGTCATATCGCCGAAGTGATTTTCTTTCATGAAGTGTTGCATACCATTCGTTAGCAAATTTAACTAAATATTTTAATTGTGGAGGTCCCTTCTTTCGGAGGTTTCAGGGCTTCAGCTCCTGTGCCCCCCCCCCCCCCCCCCCCGCCACCCATAGCCAGCTGATTTACCAGACTGTGTGTAAAGTCAATTATGTACGCTGTCGGGTTTCTCAGCGTACTGCGGTGGCTTGAGACTCGGTATTTCTTTGCATAGATACGTAAACATATGTGGCATGTTCATTACGACCGGACCCCGAGAAGGTCACTTCTGTACGCGCGCGACATAGCGAATGCACACGCCAGCAATCGTTATCCGTCGGGCCTCGAATCTTCAGCGTAGCGCAAAGCATCGAGGCCCTGTACTACACCAGCGCTGTATCATCTAGCGATAGCCAGCGGCTACTCGAAGCCAAAAACTACGAGTTCGCTACTACTGTCGTAAGGTCGCGTCGAAAGTTCCGAGCCTGTTCGAAATAGACTATCCGGTAATTTGAGTGGTTCGTCACTACCAAAATATTATATAATTGCAATCGGGCAGTAGTGAATGGTTTTGTGCGACTGCAGCAATCATTCGTGATTGACTTGGGTCAATACTTGGGCCAATACTCTGATGAGTGAACCGAAATTGGTGGATAGGCGGTCGGGGTTTGACTTCGGCAATACTTCGAGTGGTGGGAGGAAATACAGGTGGACGATGAAAAAATAGCAAATTTCGATTGTTGTTTTAAAAAGACGAAGACGTTTTAAATGTATGGAACTTTGGGTGCAATCTATTGCATAATTGAACTGCTCAAATACATTTTTTCATTCAAAAATATTGCACAATGGGGACGTTATGGTGTGGTCTTCCAAGAAGGTTTTTGGCGGCAGTTGGCCGTTTGCTGGAAATCGAACGACTTCAATATTGGTATATGGTCTGAAAAATATGCGCCAAGAATTTTTAGTATCTTAACATCCCAATGCTGAACTCATAGGTACCTGAATAAAATTTGAAAAGTTGAAATAAAAAAACTTGAGACCCTTAAGAAAAAAACAACAATTATACACAAAATTTTATTTCTTTTTTGCAATAAAAAAGTATTTTTTTTTAACCGATTTTCATAAACAAGTAGGTATGAATCCAAGGTCATATTGTTATTGAGTTGTGTGTAAAATTTTAGCAGGATCGATCAACTCGTTGTAAAGTTATTTTTCCCATAAACTTAAAAAAAGTAATTTTGAAGAAAACGTGTTTAAAGTTTCGAACTACGAAAACTCAATGATTTCAGTTACTTACCGGCTAATCAACGATTCCAGGGCCGTACAATAGTCCTTTAGCTTCTAACATTTTACGAAAAAAAAAATCGATTTTTTTATGCCGCTACATGTAGGTATTTCCCTCCTTAAGAAGCGTTCTCCATGTCTGATACTCGGAGCGGTGGCCACTTAGCCGGGCTCCGGCTGGCGCATCAACCAGTCAGCGGAAAGCCAATACGTCTGGGTCCTTGGTGTAGATACTTGAGTAAAACGTCTGTGTATCAGCGAATTAGAATAATATGGAGCCGTCTATACCGATACGGGATTTCCGGTTTCCCCGTACCCTCGGCAATTGCGGTATAGTGTAACTTAAGACGGGTATGCACGCAACGGAAGTTACATGAGATTAGCAAAGTGCGAGTAGGCAGCGATAGGAAAGGGTTCTATTGGGAAGTGTAATACGTAAAAACTCGCAAGGGTATACGTTGGAACTAAAGAAATAAAATATTCTTATGAGTGACAGCCAAGTCACGTAGTGGTCTGCATGCTGGCTCCCGAATGGGCACAGCTTTAGTGACTTAGCAGTAGCAATTGCGTTGACGACGGTAACACAACTGCTACTTGGTAAACGGATAGCTACAAGTATTGGCCCTAGTTTTCCGTACTTTAGCGGTATCCTTATGCAAACGCGACACAGCAGTACATCAGGAAGAAGTAGCTGCAGGCAACACTGTGGTGGTTCTCTGAGAAAACCATGAAAATAATGAAGTAACGGTAAGTAAGTAAGTAGGTAAGTATACGGTAGAAGTCAGTAGAATATAATCGTAAAAGCCCGCAGGGGAGGAACATCGGCAACGAAGAAACATTGGCAAACTTTCGTCAAAAATCTTCCGTCAAAATAAACGCAAAATCATAACTGCAATTGCGTTCAGTTGAAAAAATCTTTTAAGTAACTTGGGGGGAATTCTAGTTTTTTGATAACAAGTTTTGGAATACATTTTATTAAAGTAACTACATCGATTCAACTGAAATGGACATTTTCGCTTCTAGAAGCATTTTGCCACACGTCGTTTTAGCCAGACCAGGTGAAACGACTGAAATTGTTCCTGTTCTACTGGCTCTCGCCCTTCCTCGCATAACTCATTTGATAAAGTTTAACTAGTCTGAATTGGCTGTAGAACATTGCCGGTGTACGGTGCAATTTCGTTTGTCCTATTGCGAGCACGTGACAGTGACGTCAACTTCGAGAAGTCGCCCTCTCTCACCACTGCGGTATGGACTATGGTGTTCCTCCGTCAGTCGCCATTTATAACCATTGTATCGAGTCGATCAGTTATCGGCAGACGTGTCTATAAGCTAATTTACTGCTCATGCACTAGCTTTCCTACCCACATGGGGCAAAGACTATCGACAGATTGAATATACATGGACGCGTGTGCCATTCGATTGTGGAGTTAAACACCTTCCCTTATACGCAGCATATTCATTCATCCTGTCAAAGGTCGCAAATGATCCTGATAGCCTGTATATCGGCAATTTTACGGCATTTCGAGCCGAGCATGCGTGTGCGTAAAATCGATAGGACATGTGTGTGAGCTCGATACCCGTGCGTGAGTTCTTGATCGCTCTATTCTAGCCGAATAGAAATATCGAGTACGTGAAAAATAAAGTCGTGAGGACGGAATGATGTTTCCGGTGCACTTTACATACTTGAAGCTGTTTAATTTATTTCAATCAATTTAATTTTGAGTTCTAGTTCGGTGTTTGTGGTACGAATACTCAATTAAAAAAAAATTAAGCATTCTTAATTTATAAGTTTATTTTTTACACTGAGTATTCTTAATGGATAACTTAATTTTTCAGAATTGTGTATTCTTAATGCATAGATTAATTTGAAAATATTGATTCTTCTTAATCAGTAGTTTAATTTTTTTTAATTGAATATTTTTAATTAATAAACTATTCTTTTTAATTGAATATTTTAAGGAATAACTTAATTTTAAAAAATTGTACGTTTGCTTAATACTTAATACTTAATTAAATACTTGATACTTATTTATTTTAAATCAAGTATTTACCGCGGCCGGTGTATTAATATACATATATATCCCGACTTACCCTACTTCGACTTACGTTAGCAACAGTGCCGCCCACTAAACTGGTGTTTTTGATGGTCCTTGGTCCCAATTAAACAACATTTATATGTTTTTATATCCAAAGTTATATCCTTTAAGCTGTACCACTTAAAAGTTGCACGGCTTAAACGATTTTCGTCGGTCACGCCTATCACGTAACTTTGGGATATTACTGTACTATAAATTCTCGCGCGGCGAATCAGTCATCCTACGTTCGAGTTCTTTTTCGATGTTTCAGCGTCAAAATTGGTCGCCAGTTCATCAGATTTTTCAAGGGCCCGGCACGGCTCATGATGGGAATCAAAAGTGTTGTCTTTTTCAACGCACGTTATCGCACGCCACGTGATGCAGCAGAAAGTAGTATATTTTGCAAACGATAAAATAACTATAGAAATACAGGGTTCAAACGTTCTGCTCGACTTTTCTTTCATAAGCCTACCAAGTTATTACGATGCTTAAACAGTACCAACAAAATGATTTTTGTCATTAGATATTTTAATATGATTTAAAATTTTGCGAAATTCTTTGGTTGTAATTTTCTCGTAAGATTAAATATTCTCTGCACACGTAGCTCGATATGCTAGCCAGGGACATACTTCTTGACAATTTCCAACTTTTTCCGGTCGTTGCTGACTGACAATTTTGAGAAATCCAGATTTCCTGTTTCCTGGAATTAACCGTGAAAAAAGGCGTATCAGGAGAAAATGAAGAAAAAAAACGAATAGCAAAGTCAGCGGAATTTGTTCCGTCTTTTCGTAAAAATATACATGAAAAATTCAGGAAGGTGGCGTGGCGTAAAGCTGATGTACACAAAAATGCAATAAGTATCCCTGTTGTGCTTTGTTGTGGAACGAGCTCGGGAAAAAAATGTCCGACCTTTTCATCCCCTGCGACAATATTAATATTGCTCGCTCGATTTTTTTTCCTTTAATGCTCGACATTACCGCGGCTTCATTCAACATTTCTGATATTCATCCGTGATACGTATTATGGGCGTGCCGAATTAATGTCGCATAGCCGTACAAGCGTGAAATTCCTATCGAATGCCCCTGACGCGAAAAGGGACAAAGAAAAAATAGACAGAGCAACCAAGGGGGCGGGGGGGTATTTCGCTATACGAAATGAAGACACGGAGGACAAAATATACGGAAATAGGCTTTTTCGTTCGACCGTCTTAATACCTTCAAGCTTTTCATAATCTTATTTTTATTATCAGAATGAAGTGGTCCTTCACCTAGGAATACAAGAAGGGGTGAAAGGCCTAAAAAAAATCACTTTCGAGGCGAGAACACAGAAGGCTTCATCGCTCCTTCGTGACCGTTAAAATGTTCCTAGTATTACTCCAATTTCGCATACTCATTGGCCCAAATGTTACTTCCTCCGTGTTAATATTCTTATTCTTCATTATTATTATTATTATGGTTGAAGATATGTTCGTATATTAGTTTTAAGGAAGTATGAAACGGTCACTCTTCCCGCGTCACTGCTTGTTGCCGAGCCTTCAGTTATAGCCTACAGTAGCGAAGAATTTAATTCGATTGGCAGCACCCCTCCCCTGACCCCCGGGGGATCCTGTCAATAAAATAAAGGGGGCAAACAATGAAATTTTATTATCCGTTGATTGGATTATCGGTGAGGCTCTGTGCTGCAGGACACATGCAGCCTTTTATACCTGTACGTACATAGACGAACGTACACATTTTCATGTACCGCTCACTGAAATATATCAGCGAGAACTTTTTATCCACGTCACGTGGATTCGTTTATTTTTCAATTTTTTTGTGCGCTACACACGCTAGCCTTTTTCGGACTAGCCACGTCAAACGCTTTGTAACGAAAGTGAAAGGATACTGGGGAAAAATATTAGCTATAGGTTTGCAGAGAGAGAGAGAGAGAGAGGAACCTCTGCTTTATGAACGTTTTTGGCAAAGTCGATGCCATATGAAAGAAAAAAAATACACACACATCAGCGAGCAATCTCAATTACGTACAATGAGAGTGCGCGACTCGGAGGATGACGGCACGAAGTCATGCTGATGAAGTTGGACATAGTTCCAACGGGAGCGTCGAACGCGACGCGAATTGTCAACCATCCAATGCATCCCTTCATGACTCAAAGTGATGTTTTCGAGTGACCCGCATTGACTCCGGTTTCAATAGTCTAGCCTCGTCTCGCTCCTGATTGATCTACACGCGAGTACAGAGTACTTCATTTTGGATTAGCCTACGCAACTCTGGAGTGGCTCTTGTGGAATTTATAAATCAAGGATCCAAGCTTGATAAAGGTTCGCTCTGTGATGAACATCCCGGCGGATCCGTGCGAAATGCGAATAATTGGAGAATTTTTAACTTGATACTATTTTAATCAAGGGCTAACACTGCCATGTCTAGCCAAAAATCCATATGGGTATTGTGAAATTGATTTACAATAAATTCATGCACATTATTGGAAATTTACAATTGGGTTTTCAAAATATTCACCGAAAAGAGCGCACACTAGTTCATTAATATTTTTTATTACGAAATGGCAGCAGCGTAGCATGGAGCTTTTAGCTGAAAAACTCCAATATGAAAATGATGGGATCGTAAAAGTCCACAAAAATGCGCGAAAAAACATTGAAGCTATATATTATTTACGTAATTTGCTGATTTATTCATTCATTCATTCCACAATCGTATGCGAACCTGTTTAAGGCCTTATGGTGGATCAATAACTATTAGCACCTTGGATATCTTCGAAACTATAAGGTTCACAGAAATATTTACTGAAATGAAATTGCACGGTACGAAAGGGGCCATCCGATAGCGATAATAGTTTTTTGCAGGTGGAGGTACTTCGGACATTTGAAGGTCAACTCCATTTTTTAAAATGGATCGGTATGTTTTTTTTCTGTATCATGATAGAGAAGCTTAAAACGAGTTCAACGCCCTATAACATAAGATCATTGAAGGTCATAGAAAGTACAGAAAGGCGATAATACTTACAGTTTCGGTAGTCAGATCGAAAACAATGAGTCATTTCTTAATACCGTTTTATTTACTGATGAGGCAACATTCACAAATCATGGGAACGATAATTTGCATAACATGCATTTCTGGGCAACGGAAAATCCACATTGGCTGCGGCAGGTTGAACACCAGAGACAATGGTCTGTGAATGTATGGTGCGGAATCATAGGTGCTAAAATTATTGGTCCTTTTTTTATCAATGGAAATTTGAATGGCAACATCTACAGTAATTTTATCAAAGATACATTGGGTCTTTTGCTCGAAGAGTTGCCTTTACTTACACGGCAAACCATGTGGTATCAACATGACGGATGTCCAGCACATTATTCATTGATTGCACCAAGGCAACTCGACGAAAAATTTCGAAATCGTTGGATTGGACGCGGCGGTCCAATATCTAACACCTTTAGACTTCTTTCTATGGGGAAGATTGAAAGATAAAGTGTACAAAGAAGCACTAACTACACTTGACGACATGCAACAAGGAATTATTACAGCCTGCGCATCAATAAGTTCTGACCCTGCAAAACTTGCAAGTCAATCAATCGAAAAAAGAATCCAATGTTGCATTGATACTGATGGTCGTCATTTTGAACACTTACTAGAAACGTAGTAATTTTATTTACTACCGAAACTGTAAGTATTATCGCCTTTCTGTACTTTCTATGACCTTCAATGACCTTATGTTATAGGTCGTTGAACTCGTTTTAAGCTCCTCTTTCATGATACAGAAAAAAATATACCGATCCATTAAAAAAAATGGAGTTGACCTTCAAATGCCCGAAGTACCTCCACCTGCAAAAAAACTATTATCGCTATCGGATGGCCCCTTTCGTACTGTGCAATTTCATTTCAGCAAATATTTCTATGAACCTTATAGTTTCGAAGATATCCAAGGTGCTAATAGTTATTGATCCACCCTTTGAAAAAATACCTTTGAAAAAAATGTATCGTTTTATTTATTGGCTTAAATTATATATAAACATCCCAATAATGATATGCAAAAGTTATTTTAGGGGAAAAAAATGTTTCAGATATATTCCGGCGATGGTTTTAAAACTGTAAACTCGTTATTCTTGAAACTATGTTTTCAAAACCAGGCGGCCTCGTACCTTTCACAATATTTAACTGATTGACTTCAAATTTCAACTGTAGCTTCTCGGATGGATTTTTAAGCGGAGTACACACGATCTGTATGATCGATTAACAATTACGATTTTTACAAACAAATTAGGCCGTTTTTCAATCGAAAATGCAACTTTTTTTCAAAATGTTGCCAATTTTGCGAAAAACAATATTTTGTAATAATCGTCTGTACTTCACTCGTAAAACTCATGTAGATTACGGGAAAATAGTAATTTTGTATTCTCGATGCTCATGTGCGTTTCTAACAGGTCCGCCCTTGGAGGGCCTAAAAAAAGAGATTCTCTTTCTACCGGCCACGGGGTCGCCATTTTGTATTTTTCGGAAAAAAATTAATTTGAGTACTTACAGGTACTTAAAATAAATCCTCTCAACCTCATATTGATTGCTTCATTAGTATTTTTTTGTGTATCCAAAAAAGCCTTTTTCCCGACCTTCCAAAGGTTTATAAGGCCTCAACTTTGGCGCGTCTGTCGTTTCGTGATAGACCATCGACGAAAATCATGACAATTCTATGAGGAAGATGAATTTCCGGACTTAATTTCCATTTAAAAGTCCACAGTAATTCGGTTTATTTAAGCGTGTTTTATTCAATGCGGAAGAGGAGCTCCATTCGTGGATGCACGCACGTTACTCTGCCGAAAACACAGAGACGCAACATGCTGGAATCAAATAATGGTGAACAATCAACATTTGCAGAAGCTCAAAGAGTATTATGTCAGTCCAAAGAGCAAAGAACATATGCAATTTTGGGTCTAGCTACCATAATGTGTTTCGTATTTCGTATACCACTTGTGTTCCTCTCTCTCTCTCTCTCTCTCTCTCTCTCTCTCTCTCTCTCTCTCTCTCTCTCTCTCTCTCTCTCTCTCTCTCTCTCTCTCTCTGGTTATAGAACTGGGTTCAGCACTCAAACCGCGTTGTTACGGTTATCCCACGACATATTGAAGGCAGTTGATGACAGAAAAATTACCATCTTGGTTTTATTTGATTTTACAAAGGCATTTGATACAGTCGTACACTCACTTTTACTAAAAAAATTGAAAAACTTAGGGTTTTCCGCTAGCGTTCTGGACTGGCTTAACTCTTATCTATTGGACAGGTCACAGGCGGTCCTAGACGATCATAGACATTGCTCAAGCTGGCTTAAAACTAAGTCAGGAGTTCCGCAAGGCTCAGTATTAGGCCCTTTATTGTTTTCGTTATTTATAAATGACATTGGCTCTAAATTGAAATTTACTCAGCACATATTATTTGCTGACGATGCACAAATTTATTTAAGTTGCCCACTTAATGAGATCCAAACAGGCATTGCTAAAGTTACCCAAGATGTTGATGTTATTGCTAGATTCGCTATGGAAAACGGATTGAAGCTAAACCTCTCAAAGTCGAAAGTACTCGTTATGGGCAGCAATAAGTTTATTAGCCAATTTGATCTTAATGCTCTACCTGCAATCATGATTAATAACATTTGTTTACCGTATGTAAGCGAAGTGCGAAATCTGGGCGTTATCTTTAAGTCTAACCTCTCCTGGCGAGCACATGTTGTCTCAGTATCAAGGAAAGTATCTTTTTCACTTCATAAGCTGAAATTTCACAAATCAGCCCTTTCGCGTGATATTCGCATTTCCCTTGTTGTCTCACTCATTTTTCCGTTAAGGCAGAACACCACTGTAACCCCCTGTTTTTTTGCCATTTTTCAAGAATTTTTTTTTGTGGGAAAAAAAAGAGATATTCGAAATTTTTTTTTTGTTTTGTTCGTTGTTTATTGAAGATACATAAAAAAAAAAATTTCAAATTTTTCACGCCCCATGGTGACGCTGGGGAAGCTCCCGCGTCAGGTACTGTTGCCTCTGCAGTGGTTCGCGGCACGCAGCAGAACTCTCTTCAAAGTCGATCTGAAAAAAAATACCGAGTGTTTTCGTTAATAATATGATATTTTGAAGAGAAGTACACAGGGATTTGAAAAAATATTGATTTTTACAAAATAGGCACGCTTTTGAAATTAAAGGACGATTTTCGAGCAAAATTTCTCGTCGAAAATAGGCTATAACTTTTTTTATTATTGAGATATCGAAAAAATCCTATGTACTTCTTTAGATAATCTCTGC
>OZ010717.1:6778865-6871898 GCA_963932345.1 Ophion ventricosus
GTACCTTATCGACATTCGATAATTATGCCCGATCACCTAAAAATATTATACTTACAATTAGTTTAATTAAGGACGAATATTATTTGTTTTTATTCAATTAATTAGTAATACTTACTTAATATTAATTTGAGATCTATGTTTTCAAATTAAATCTAATGTTCTAAAAATTTCTAGGAAAAGACGAAATACGGCGAAATTTTTTTCAATAATAAAATTATTCTTTAGATTATCGGAAAATTATTAGTTTTTGATTTATTTTAAATTGTGGACAGCTTCAGTACACACTTTTCCTCTCTAGCGAAAGTTTTTTTTTACTCGCGCCGATATTCATTGATGTCAGCTCTTCGGGCCGATTTTGATGGTATGAACGAGGCCCGTATATCTCTAACTTCATGTTGACAATTCATTGTCGCGTTAATTGAGCGCGAACGAATTATAGAAAATAACTATTCAACGTTAAGGCGGGCAACCACTTTAGGAGACCGAAAATTAGATGATTTTTGGATTTTTTTATTGTGAAAAAAAACGGAAATTTCCGCAACTCTGACAATAATTTATTCATATTTTCATACATCTCTGGTAATTTTTTTATGTTATTTCATTCATTAATTAAGGTGTAATCCGCTGTGTTCTTTGGGCATGTCCTCATCGTCGTTGTCGATTTGCGGGAATTGTGCAGCTCGCAATTCGCATCTGAATAAGCCCAACAAATTTTTATACATTCTTGAGATGTTTTTTAACAACATAAACCTAAATTTTGAAGATAAAAAACCGAGAATTGAATATTGGAACGTGTTTGAAAAAAAAATGATCGATTTTTACCTTTTTTTCCCCCGGCATTTTGCAATAATAAATACGTTTTAAACAATATAATCTTTCCAAATTTACGTTCATGTTTTAATAAATTATATTATGTAAACGCGTTCCAAATTTGAAGATAATCTATCAATTAGTTTTTATGTTATGATTCCCGTAAATTGAAAAAATGTCGTTTCGAGAGAAACACGTTTAAAATTTCACAAACGAAAATCTCAAAGTCAATGTGTTTAATCAAATGATAAAGTGTCTTACCGATTAATCAGCGATTCCAGCATACAGCAGTCCTTCCTCTTCCTCATGCAACTCATTTGAAGCTTGCATTTCTTCTTTACGAGCTTTTCGAGCTTCTTTTGTCTCTGATAAACTTTTTCTATTTTGCCGAGCCACGCGCATCTGATCCATTTGCTCGGCATATCCGTAGCTCTACCTGCCAACTACGATTTGTAGTTCATTCATAACCATGAGTAGGTCTGAATTTCCTTCATTGAATAAAATAGCAGCACAAATGCCGCTACCACGATTATTTTCTACCCAGAATGGAGATGTTTTGAAGTTAATCGCCAAACGGTCGAGTTAAAACTTTTTTTTGCATTCTCGGTATGACCGCCTAAACATCTCTGCAATAAATCCTCTCTTGATAGATCTTCATATCATAGGAAAAATATGCTCTTGCACATCGATCAGCAAGTGAGTCATAAAAAGGGACTACCTAACTGAGCGCTCGTGGATACCTGAGCGCGCTTGGGAGTCGAGCGGAAAATCTTCATCATTTATATGCATACCGTTATAAGGAATCCGAACTTCGTTTTGAAATTTTCAGGGTGTATTCTTAAGATATTTTGCTAACGATTTATCAAATGAAAAATAATTGTTTTTTTGAAGCATCTAAAGTGGTTACCCGCCTCAAGTATGACGATAATTGTATAGCTAATAGTTGGTAACATTCAATATGCCCCATGCGTAAGTACAAGGCGCTCCCCTCGTACTTCACCCCCGACTGCTAGACCCTATAACAGCCTCAAGATTTCGATTTTACGAAATATTCTCGAAGCAGTACTTTAAGCTCGGGTCGCTGTTGACGCAACCCAGCTTAGTTATCGCGCTCCCTAGATTTACGCCCCTGAATTACCAATGCACTTCCAGTGAGTTCTCATATTTCATTTATTTCGATTTTCAAACATCGAAGTTTCCGTCGTCCTTCCGCAATACTATTACAAAACGATCCGTTCATGCTCTCGGTTGCGTTTCGCTATCGCTATCATTTCGTTACTCCATCTACCGACTCTGGATCCCGACCCTCTCTACCACAATCTGCAGCCTAAGCGGCAGCGCATTACCGCGACCGTTTGGACTCGCTCGTGCACCTAGTTGCGGTTTGTCGGTTCCGCGACCTCTGAAAACCGACCCGTTCTATTTGTAGCCAGCATTTTTGTTCTTTTTTCGCGAAAATTTTTGTTTTTGGCGTTTGGTCGGGATGGACGTAATTCACCGATCCCCCAGGATTTGCCGATAGCTAGGCTGATGAAAAATGTTAGCTGACCCGGAGCATGCGAGTGGATTGTCGAAAGTGGACGGCAGAAGCTGAGGCGATCCCAACGACCGAGATATCTGGAGGAAAATCCGTTACAATATATATACGTACACACATTTACATGATGAGGCATTTAAAGCGATGCAGAGCAATAGCACTCAAGTTATTGGTGATTTCTAAAAAAGTTCCAAATGAAAGTTGTATTGTTCGAGAAGGTCGTCATACGGGACCCTCGATTTTTTTCGGCGAGGGTGCCAAA
This sequence comes from Ophion ventricosus, assembly GCA_963932345.1. Taxonomy (NCBI): domain Eukaryota; kingdom Metazoa; phylum Arthropoda; class Insecta; order Hymenoptera; family Ichneumonidae; genus Ophion; species Ophion ventricosus. Next base: position 6,781,475 of record OZ010717.1, read on the forward strand.
ACTACGTCAAAGTCAACTCTACTTTTTTTAAATCAAGCCATGTATTTTTTTTCATGACATAATGACTGATCTTGAAACGAGTTCAGTGACCTACAACACAATATCATTACCGAACAATAAAGTATCGGAAGAAATTAAAACATTTGCTTGAACAAGTAAATACGCCTGATGTTATGAAAGAAAGTATACGCCGAGCATGTGCCCAAATTACACCACAAAAGTTCGCCAGAGTTAGACGATCGTTATATCAAAGAATAAACAAGTGCTTACAACCCGAGCAGAAATCTAATCAGGCTGCCTGAGGATCCATCAGGGCCGGATCAGGGATCAATAAGGCGCCCTGATCAGGTACGCCTGATTTGAGCCGGACAGGGGCCTGAGCAGGGATCAATACGGCGCCCTGATCAGGCACGCCTGATTTGCGCCGGATAGAAGCCTTATCAGGTATCAATAAGGCGCCCTGATCAGGCACGCATGATTTGCGCCGGAAAGATTGGGACGGTCATCGCCAAAACCGGAACAAAAACCAAACGATCAAGTCAAGTAAAATAAAAATAAACTTCAAAAAAATGTTTTCATATGTTTCATATTTTTAATAACGTTAGTAAACTTGATAACGTGTAACTGCGATAATAATTTAATAAATGTTGATCTATTTTTAAACAAAAAATTAATCAAATGATTGAGCCAGATGACACGCATGTCTCAGGCTGGATGAGGCACCTGATCCGGGCCAGATAAGTTGCTTGATCCGAGCCAGATATAGTGCCTAATCCGAGCTTGGTAAGGTGCCTGATCCGGGCCTGATAAAGCGCCTGATCAGAGCCTGATAAGGTGCCTGATCCGGACCTGAATTTGCAAAAGCGTTACATCCCTGATCAGCGCCGGACTAAATTTGCCTGATCCGGCCCGGATTTGCTATTGTGGCAGCCTGATACGGTCCGGATTTCACCCTGAACAAATTTCTGCTCGGGAAGTTGAGGGTCATCATTTCGAGCATCTTCTGTAAGTCGACCCAACCCAAGGTTTATAAATCGTTTGCAAGTGATTGTTCCGATGTGATTCGATTTTTCGACTATTTTGATACTCTGCGTGACTAGAATGACCTTATACTTAATAATGTCATGAAATAAAAATACATGGTTCTCTAAAAAAAAGTGGCGTTAACCTTGACACAGCTTTGGTTTCTCCACCGAAAAAAAAATCACGATGCCCCCTATATCGTCTTTCTCGAATAGACCTTTCATCTGAAACTTTTTTAGATATCACCAATTGCGTGTTATTGCTCTTTAACACTTTAAATTCTCAAACTTGTATGTACATAAATATATTCGCTGAAATTTATTCTGCTACGTCATACGTGCCCAACTCTTGTACCTACATACATGAGGGTGTGCACGATACGAGGGGGCGTCATCATCTTGCCGCGTGTTTCACGATGTTGGCTCTCTCGCCACAACCTCGTGCCACCATTGTAATGTTTTTTACTTCATTTTTATTTATTTTATTTTTCGGGCGTACCACGGGTACAAATTAAAAGTAGTTGCGGGCGTCGCGCGCGTATACAAGCGACATTCATACAGCCGCATATGCCTGAAGAGAACTTTTCTCGCTACCGTTAACATTTTCTCGCTGCTTTCTACTTCCATTTTCATGGTATCAAGCATTACACACGGTATACTACTTCCGGTTCGCCGGGCATTACAACGGCACACGTACCTTCACATTATATACACATACGAAACATGGCTTGTATACAAATATTTATGTTCGTAACATGTATATATATTTGTACAATTACGACGGTACATGAGTGCACGAAAATGCGTATTAATATATATATATATATATATATATATTCACGTTAGGTCAAACGTATTCAGTCTGGCAGAGTGTATGCAGTTTCTCGATTAAATAACGAATTGGTGGGAGTATAGGAAGTGGGCCGTCGTGGGTGTATTTTACAATGGCCGTTAAATGGATATACATGTACATATGTATAGATATATATACGTGTTTTTGCGCGACCACGTATATGTACTATCTTTCTCACTTTAAGTGTTTAATTATTTGCATAATACTAATCGGAACCGTGTGGCTGCTGATAACAGTTTTGATGCCAGTGCTATTGCTACTGCCCGAGCAGAAATCTAATCAGGCTGCCTGAGGATCCATCAGGGCCGGATCAGGGATCAATAAGGCGCCCTGATCAGGTACGCCTGATTTGAGCCGGACAGGGGCCTGAGCAGGGATCAATAAGGCGCCCTGATCAGGCACGCCTGATTTGTGCCAGACAGGGGCCTGAGCAGGGATCAATAAGGCGCCCTGATCAGGCACGCCTGATTTGCGCCGGATAGAAGCCTTATCAGGTATCAATAAGGCGCCCTGATCAGGCACGCATGATTTGCGCCGGACAGATTGGGCCGGAAAGATCGGGACGGTCATCGCCAAAACCGGAACAAAAACTAAACGATCAAGTCAAGTAAAATAAAAACTTAAACTTAAAAAAAATGTTTTCATATGTTTCATATTTTTAATAACGTTAGTAAACTTGATAACGTGTAACTGCGATAATAATTTAATAAATGTTGATCTATTTTTAAACAAAAAATTAATCAAATGATTGAGCCAGATGACACGCATGTCTCAGGCAGGATGAGGCACCTCATCCGGGCCAGATAAGTTGCTTGATCCGAGCCAGATATAGTGCCTAATCCGAGCCTGGTAAGGTGTCTGATCCGGGCCTGATAAAGCGCCTGATCAGAGCCTGATAAGGTGCCTGATCCGGACCTGAATTTGCAAAAGCGTTACATCCCTGATCAGGGCCGGACTAAATTTGCCTGATCCGGCCCGGATTTGCTATTGTGGCAGCCTGATCCGGTCCGGATTTCACCCTGAACAAATTTCTGCTCGGGTGTGAATCGCGAACATCCCTTTTGCAAAATATGCATATGGCATACACTGGCACTGGTGGATGGGCAGACGGGGTTCATTTCGAGTTAAGGAGCGTTGTGCATGGCCGTCACTCGGAGCGGTGACTGCTTAGCCGTACACTAGCTGGTGCATCAGTCCGTGCAGAAATGTGACTGGGCATTCCCTACTTTGTGTCGGGCGTTGGCCAGGCTTGTCTCGTTTGATACACCTGACCGAGCCCTTTCATGAAATAAACCGAGAAGATCACAAAATGGTTTTTACGGCTTACACTCTATGTTTGGAAATTACAACGGACCGGTTGGGATACATTGTGAGCAAGTACACTTTCACGTAATGTATGTCCGTCCAGAACATTGACATTTTCTGAAAAATGGAGCCCGACTTTAAGAACTGTGTTAAGCTGCTTTGTTTTTTACCCCATAAAGATATTCATAATTGTTTACGATGAAACTAATACATCTGTTGTAATTTTACCCACAATTATAATCATTTTTTTAATGAAACGTAATCTACGAGAATGAAAATGCTTATTATAAATAATGGTATTACAACAAGTATTAATATAAGCATAACGAATAACCAAATGATATAATAAGACAAAAAAGTAAAGCAGGTGGTTCGTGGTTTTTCAAATTACGGTCGCCTTGTCAGAAAATATCCACGTTCTAAGGTCTGACCATGACCAGATATCATCTAGGGAAGGCAGATAAGTGGCAATACTTGTCCCCGATGCAAATTTCAACACGGGAACCAGTGAGCGGAAGGCCAATACTTCTGAGACCTTGGTGCAGATACTTGAGTAAAACGTCTGTACATCAGAGAATTAGAAGAATATGGGCTCGTCCATACTCGTACGGGTTTTCCACATAGTTTCCCCATACCATCGGCAAATGCGGTATAGTGTAGCTTGAGACAGCTCCGAACGCAACGCTACGGAAGTTAAGTTAGATGTTGCGAAGCGTGGCTAGGGATAGTTAGGAAAGGGTTCGATTAGGAAGGGTAATACGTAAAACCCAGCCAGGGTATATACGTTGGAAATCAGGTAATAAAAATAAAATACATCAAGTATAGATGGTCCTTAATATATGTTGTGGTATTTGAATATCTATACTGGTGGAAAATATTTCCCCCAAGTACATTCACAATCAGTAAGATTGAGACATTAACCCGCACATGACGGTTCCGCGGAGTGGATGCTTGGCAACGATCAAATTGTTTGGGTTTGCACGAGACTTCACGAAGAGGCAAAGTTGGTTTTCTAGCGGAACAAAACGCACGACTTCAGAGTTATTTTGTGTAACATTATTCGACTGTTAGCGCAAACGAATATCAAAGCGCAGGTATTATAGCGCAAACCTACATTAATGGGTTTATCAAAGTAAGGATACACTTTTGACAAGAGCTTCGAGCTTGAATATACGTTATCGTATGAGGGTAAACTTGTACATATTAGGACACATCAAACTACCATCGATGAAGCTTGCGATAATATGAGATACCGTAAGAATTGAAGTAACGTTATGAAAAAAAGATAGGGGAAAAACGTTAAGCTAGCTGTACTTCTACCCAGGCCTTTTTGATTTCAGACTTAATTAGCCGACTTAAACGTGAAGGTGGATATATGTGGGCGTGTTATAAGGCGATATTTACGTCACCTGGTTCCTGAGGGGCGAAGAAGCTTCGCGTAACTTTATACTGTACGCACACGCACACAGTCTAGTGCAATATAAAGTAAAATAACGAAAGTTAGACAAGAGAGATAAAAAAGAAATGTGTGGTAAGAAACAGAAGTAAGAATGAGAAAGGCGGTGTATATTCTTACGAAAGTGGACTTTTTGGCGAGAGAGGTTTTGCTGGAGGGTTACGATTCGTGGACTCGTTGTCGCTCACTTTAATGTTGCATGAAAACTTTGGCTACGTCTCCCTTTGTGAATATATATATATGGCTGGTTTAATTAAATGATTACATTTAATTACATTTATTAAAATAACTAGAATAAAGTTTGACTTTTTACAAATAAAATCATACAAAATTTACATTCTGGAACGAGCATATTACCATAGTCTAAAAAATAATATCTCCAATAGCTACCATCTGACTAAGCAACTTCATTATTGTAATCCTGAGAGTTGATTAGTTAGGAAGTCGAAATCCTTTGCCGAAATTCATTTTCTTACCCATGCACGCTAAGGCCTTGCACAGCACTTCCAGTGTAGTGCGAAAAAATACTTTGTATTTTTCTATAATGGTGATATCATCTTTTTTTTACAATAAAGTGACTTTATAAATGAAAAAAAAACATTTTTAGTTACATTATTTCTAAGGTCTAACAATTTTGTGTGCACTATTTCTTTGACACTTGCATAATACGTACACCGTACTTGGATATTACATCAACTAGTTAATGTTTTTTTTTGTACAATTGATTAACTAAAAAAATATAATAAAATCTCTCTCTCTCTCTCTCTCTCTCTCTGTCTCTCGTTAAAATACACAGCGTCTTCTGCTCGGTAAATGGAAAAAAATACAGTATAAGAATGGCCGGAGTAACGCGACTCGGTACGTGTTTTTTTAAGAACATCCAATAGCTCGTGATGGCTTCCCGAGTGGCAAATACAACTCCTCACCTTCTAGCCCTAAGCTAGAGAAATAATATTTCGAATCGCCACTAGCTAGCCGTTTTAATTAGTAACTGTCCAGCCTTGTAACGCTTTCATCGTCTAGTGACTGGGTACAGATATTGGGCGTATAACTGGGTACAGATATTGGGCGTATAAAAAAAGTATAACATTTCTTTTCTAGATAGTGTCCAAACATATTTTTCACATTATTTTTATCACGACGTAATTTTACGATATTTTCCCTCACCTGCCAATTTTGATTATGATATTTGCGCTGCAAATATATTAATTTATTAATTTGAAATTATTTCAGAAAAAATGTTGCGTGCGGGGTGGTTTCGATCCCGATACTTCTGGGTGATAAATCCACGATATTGTCCACTGAGCCAATTCGACTTAGTTAATTTAATTATTCCACATCGTCTATACATGAAAAAAATTGCGTTCTTAAGAAATTGGTCGGTTAACAAAGATAAGAACATTATTGGATTGATTACTTTTTTGCATTGAGAGCTGTATTCGCATTGAATTACATAACCTTGAATTTGAATTACATAACATAATTGTATTTGTGCAAACATTTATTCTGGCTAGTGACAAATTTATGAGCACGATGTTACTGTAACGAATGCTATCCATTATATGATCTACCAATAACGATACAAACATTATATAAAGTAATCATACCTAATTGACTCGGTAGTAGCTAATCAAAGAGAACATAATCGCAGTTGGCTGGTGATGGCTAGGTCTTCGCAAGATACCCACTTGAGGATTTTTTTTTCTTTCGCAACGTCATCTGGAACTCAAATTGCTTAGCCAGCCATGAGCCAATCGCTCGATGGAACTACATGTAGTCACATAACCACACTTTGTCATTTGTGACGATCATTGGTTAGCCAGGTACGACTTAGTCATTAGGCAGTATCCTAAGACAGCGAAATCTGTAATCAAATTCGGCTAGGCAGTAACTAGCCAAGGGATGCATGGCCGCAGTTAGCTAGTGTTTAGCTAGGTCATGGCGAGATACCCACTTGAGAGTTTTGTTCATTCGCAACGCCATCTGAAACTCAAGTTGGCTAGCCAGCCATGTATCATTGGCTATATGATAGTACGCGTAGTCGCATAATCTCACTTTGTTATTCGTAACCATGGTGGGCTAATCCAGTACGGCCTTGTTACTAGGTGGCATTTTTATTGTAATGCAGCGACATCTATAGTGAAAATCGATTGGACAGTGAGAAGATAAGGGCTGGATAACAAAATATTTAGAATATTACTGCCTCATAGCGAGGCAGCCATTCGTCAGTTCTCATGTGCTCAATTATTGGGCGAGCCAGTTACCAGAACGTAACTCAGACAGGCTAGCACAATTTCTACTCGGGTCGCGACTATATACATACAGTGAAGTTAAACGTAACTCCTTTCACAATGGATCATACATCGTTTTTTCTATATTAACAACAAGGGACATTTTTAATCACAACTTTTAATTTTAAGGCAGAACACCACTGTGACCCCCTGTTTTTTTGCCATTTTTCAAGAATTTTTTTTTGTGGGAAAAAAAAGAGATATTCGAAAATTTTTTTTTTGTTTTGTTCGTTGTTTATTGAAGATACATAAAAAAAAAATTTCAAATTTTTCACGCCCCATGGTGATGCTGGGGAAGCTCCCGCGTCAGGTACTGTTGCCTCTGCAGTGGTTCGCGGCACGCAGCAGAACTCTCTTCAAAGTCGATCTGAAAAAAAATACCGAGTGTTTTCGTTAATAATATGATATTTTGAAGAGAAGTACATAGGGATTTGAAAAAATATTGATTTTTAAAAAATAGGCACGCTTTTGAAATTAAAGGACGATTTTCGAGCAAAATTTCTCGTCGTAAATAGGCTATAATTTTTTTTATTATTGAGATATCGAAAAAATCCTATGTACTTCTTTAGATAATCTAGTTTTATTGATGCAGTCCAAATTTAAAGTCGATCGGATAAAAATTGCTCGAGTTCTGCTGCGTGCCGCACTCAAAAAAGTGGTTTTGAGAAAAACACGTTCAAAGTTTTAGGTTTGTTAATTTATGCGATAAATTGGAAAAAAATTTTTTTACCTTTAATCAGCGATGCCGGCACCACATAGCTGGCCTTCAAGAAGCAAATGATTGTCCCTAGCATCTTTTCTCGAACTTGTAGAGGCTCTTCTTGTCTCTTTTGCAGCGTCTGTGAGCGAGCGCTCCGCCAGCTCGATCCGCGCTGCGTCGGTTTCAACGCAAAAATTGAAACAATTTGGGCCGATAGTTATCCCCAACGTCTCCAAAACTTTCATGAGGCTTCTCAGGCCATCATTGAATAATAATACCGCGATATCAGCTGCAATATCGACGATTTTTTTGCTCCCGGACTGACACTTGGGGGCTATTGCCCAAACTGATTTGTTGTAGCTTTCGTTGTTGTTTTGCGTGAAGCCGCCCAAACAACGCTGCAGCAAATCGTCTCTGCTCAAATTTTCGAAGACTGGCGTAATTGCCTCCAATACTTCCTCAGGAAGAGGCGGCTGCGCGGGACCCCGAGCGTCACGGAGCGCTGCACCGCTCCACAAAATATTCAATATCTCCGAAAATAATTATTTTTTCGACCTGGGTCCAACGGCATCTTAATCTTAAATGTATTTTAGATTTTTCTAGATGGTTTTCAAAAAATCGATTTTTTGAAGCCGTCACAGTGGTGTCGTCCCTTAATTGTAATGATCATTTTTCAGTAAAGAAAAAATAGAATCTCTGTTTACAGTTTACTACGTTTACAGTTGCGTTTAACCACTCAAACTTGATCTATTCGTTCGCATTCAAAGGCTTCATATTGTGTCCCCGAATAGCTATTTTTTTTCTTCACTTGCGGTTGAACGCAACGCACAAGCAGCAGTATAACTTTTAGTTATAATTCATTTATTAAAATTCGTATACGAGTTTGTACGTGCACTGTCATGAAACGGAGCCTTGCAAAATTCGCAAAATATTATTTTCACGTCACAACGTGGTAAAGTAACGTTACAACGGACGGGCACCATTATCGCGCGTGTTATACGATCGTATATGTCTGGAAGCTGCACGCGCATTTCCCGTAGGTGAATATACGATGCGGTTTTACCCATATTCCAACGTATACACTGTAAACTTGAAACAAATCCTACATAACGACATTGTAGGGCCATTGAATAGTACATGCATTAATGTTTATGTATAGGAATATAATCCGACGCATATACACTTACGGAACTTTAGTTCACAGTGCACTTTCATTGGTTTAGCACTTAACACCGGTCTTTTACTCACGCTAGTTTAAACACCTACGTTGCAACACGATGCAAGTATTCTTGAGGACGAATATGCCGAAGTAATTTCCAGGAATTATTTCATTTGGGAAAAATGTCTACTCACATTGGAAGTCATCAAAATTCTGTCACTGAAACTTGACGTCCTAAAATTCAACGTTATTCGCCGAAAGTCATTGGTACATCAGCATGAAAAAAGATATATCACTGAGCGGTGGAGGTTCGTCTCCGACGGTACTTGAGTTAAGGGGGAAAATACATCTAGACGACGAGGAAACAACTAATTTTTATCTTTTTTTAAATTTACATTTATGAAACTTTAGGTACAATTTATTACATAATTAGATTGTTTGAATTATTTTTTTTCGTTAAAAGATATTGCAAAACAGCAACGATATAGCGTGGTCTACCAGAAAGGTTTTGGCGGCAGAAGTCCGTTTGTGGGAAACCCAACGACTTCAATATTGATCGGAAAAGTATCAGCCAAGAATTTTTAATACTTTAACATCTAAATGCTGAATGTATACCCAAGAACCATTTTAAAACATTAAAAATTGAAAAAAATTGGACACTACAGAAAAAAATTGGAATATTAGACAAAATTTTCGTTTTTTTGCAATAAAAAAGAACTATTTAAAAGTGATTTTCAAAAACAAGTATAAGTTGAAGTTCGTATTGTTATTGAGTTGTGTGTACAATTTTGGCACGATCGGTCAACTCGCTTGGAAGTTATATTTCCCACAAACAAATGTAGTTTCGAGCAAAACGTGTTTAAAGGTTCAAACTGAGGAAACTTAATGATTTCAGTGGCTTACCGGCTAATCAGCGATTCCAGGGCCATTCAATAGTTCTTCAGCCTCTGAAATTTTACGTAGAAATAAAAATTTAATCTTTTCTTGCCGCTGCATGTATTTCTCCCCTTAAGCACCGTTGTGCATGATTGATACTCGGAGCGGTGACTGCTAAGCCGTGCACCGTGCTAGCGCGTCAACCAGTGAGCGTAAGGCCAATAAACTGCGACCTCTCTCAAAGGCACAGCGGCGGGGCCGGCTCCGCATCGTACTCGCAAATATAGAGGTTGCGCACCATCCACTAAAGCCAACTTTGCGCAGCTGATGTAGCAGGTAGCTGTACCCCTCGCACCCCTCTCTTATTGTCTAGCATGTTTCGAGCCTGACGCTGAGGCCTGGCGATTCTCTCACTACACTGTAAAAACCAACTGCGTTGTTTCAACACGTTTCCCGTGTGTAATCTTGTCGCTCTTTCCGACACGGTAACTCGTGTGTTGAGGTAACGACACATCTTACGCGTGTTGTTTCAATACACTTTAGGCGCGTAAACGCTTGTCGCCATTTTCAACACGTTTAAAATATATCGCGGTCCAAATCAACACACTTCAAGCGTGTTATTGTCGGCCATTGTTCGGTTTACCTTTGTGGGACTTTCTACACGCTACACGCGTTTTTATTTCTGCAACACACTTTTTGTGTGTACTTGTAGACGCTTGGGAATGATACATATGACGTCACGTAGGCGTACGTTCTAAAATAATTTAAAAACGCCTTTTCCGATACGGATATTTTATTCCGATGGTGTACTTACCATATTACATGGCTTCCAGTCGTCCTGAAACAGATTCCTGCGAACAAATTTTCTCATTAACCTAACCGCGAACCTACCTACTTCTAGACCTAATGTACGTACGCTAACCATTATGCTATTTGCTACTTGAGGTTTTCTCATGATGAAAAGGGATAGTATGCGTATTTCGAACGAGGGGAGTAATTAAAACCTTTCACATTTCACACACCCACACACCCACAGACACACCCTTGCTTTGCTTTATGCAAAAGTGAACTATTTTGAGATATTATTTTATTATTATTTTTTTAAAGTGAGGGTTCGACAACTTTAAAAATTAATTAAAAAAACGATTGTATGGAATTAAACTTTTTAATTATTAGTAGTTTTAAGACACAGTAACAAAAAATTATTAAAAATGAAATAAGAATGATCTGCAAGCATTTTTGAATTAGGCATCCAAAAGTCTGCAAGTCTAATAATTTTCTTAATTTTCTTCGACAGAAACGTAGGTTTTATTTTAAAAATCACTAACTTACTTAAACTGCAGATCATTGAAAAAACAACTACACATTATTAGCTATCCAAAGAGGATTCCATATAGCAGTTTTCTTTAATTAAAACCAATACATTTTATATTTCTATGTAAAAGACAAAAATGTCGCTTTTCACATAGCGTGAGCTCTCATAACATGTAATGTTTTATGCTGAACTGTTGCATAGAATCCGTGAGCTCTGAATTTGTATGCAAGAAATACAGTCGTTACTTTTAAAACTGCGGAACCATTCTCCGCAGGGGATTATCCTTGCTAGGAATTCTGCTAGCGTAACTGGTCTACACAAAGAATTCTTCTAGCGTAACCAGTCTACGCAAGGAATGCTTCTAGCATAATCGGTCTTCCCAAGCAATTCTTCTAGCGTAAGTAGTCTCCGCAAGGAATTCTCCTAGCGTAACCAGTCTACGCAAGGAATTCTTCTAGCGTAACCAGTCTTCACAAGGAATTCTTCTAGCGTAACCAGTATACGCAAGGAATTCTTCTAGCGTAAGCAGTCTTCGCAAGGAATTCTTCTAGCGTACCCAGTCTACGCAAATAATTGATCTGGCATAATCAGTCTGCGCAAAGAATTCTTCTAGCTTAACCAATCTACGCAGATAATTATTATGGCGTAACCAGTCTCCGCAAAGAATACACTACCGGATACTGACTATGCAGAGGAACAAATTAGAGTCTTTTATGTTCGAGCTTTGCAAAGAAAAAATATGCTCTGAATTTCTATGTATGGGACAAAAATAAGACAAATGTCACTTTTATAGTAGATCACCGTTGTTCACAAAGAATTATTCTCACTTAAACTCTTTCGCACGTCCGTCAATTATGTAGTGAGGTTATGAAAAATCGCCTTATTGTCATATCAACTCATTTGACGCGTGTTGTTTGTGGTACACGCGTGCAAGTGAGTTGTTTTCTGACGCTTTGCGCGACGAAATGTGTCGTTCGCGTCGCGTGTAGCTGCACCAAGTGTGTTGTTCCGAAAAAAATGGCTTGATTCAACACGCTTTATGTGTGTTACAGTAAGTGTGTTCTCCGGCAATACGTTAAAATCGTGTTGATGCCAAGAATAGTAGAGAGCGTGTTGTTTCAACACGGCAAAATAAGTAAAACGCATTGTTTCAACACATTAACCAGGTTCTACACACGCTGTAGGCGTGTTGTGTGTTGTTTCAACACACCGACAACACGCTTAGTTTTTACAGTGTATGCGCTATACCGATCGATATTCGGGACATAGTGGGAGGCGATTGCTATTACGGTGGTGCCGTTCGCAGGGGTCCCAGTGTACTTCTAAGATCTTCCTGATGTAGATAGTTGACTGAAACGTATGTGCGCCAGAAAATCGGAAGAATATGCAGCCGTCTAGAATGGTACGCGTTTTTCACAGTTTCCTCGTACCCTCGGCAAATGCGGTATAGTGTAGCCTAAAACGGCTGTGAACATAACGGTAGTTAGGTTAGATTAACGAAGTGGGGGTTGGGAGTGATCGGAAAGGATTCCATTGGAAGAGGTAATACGTAAAAACTCGCAAGGGTATATTTTGGAACTCAGGAAAGAAAAATAAAAATAATTAACCGAAAAAAAACAGATATATCACTGTGACCTTGTATTTCGGCATGACGAATATTCTGAAGGGTTTTTTTCGTATATTTTCTGAATTCCACCTACGGATCTTCATTAACCCATCATTTTTACCAAGCATTGTAATTCCGCCCTACTCAGTTCCTTAAAGATCGCTCACAGAGCTATCCACTGCTACGCTTTCCTTATTCTCTAGTGTATAGTATTTGCACAAGGGATCGAGGAAATTGTAAAAACCCTATACAGATCCAGGCGGTTATATTTTCACTGAGTTTCACCCATCCAAGTATTGGCCCACGTTGAGACTGCTTGGAAAAGGGTTGCAGCCGCACATGAACCGCACCTCTACTAATTTTTGATTATTCCCAAATGATTATATTTCTATACGTATATATGGTAGTTGATACTAAATAATATCGAACCACATTATCGTGTTTTACAGTAAATTGAAGAGAAATACCGATCGGCGCCTTGCTCCTATTTCTTTTCCCTCAATTCTCACTCTTACGCCCTTCACCACGGGAGAAATCCTCCCACGTCACCGCCCCGTTACTGTGCCATCTTAGCGATTAGGGGGGGCATCAAGGGATAAAGTAAACGGAAAGAAATGCGGTTGAAAAGAAAAATACCGAGAATAAAATGAAATAGAATGAAAAATCGAAGAATTCTCTTGGGATAACTCGTTCGGTGCTGGCTCGCCGCGCCCTAACAATGAGTTTTCCAGCTTCTTCGTTTATGGCACTCTCACGGTTCTCTTCCTCACCCAAAGCGGCGGGTTTCCGGTTACCCTGCTCTATGTGTTACTCGAAGAAGGAAAAGTGAGGGAGGAAATGCCGCCCTCCACCTATATACAACCCTTTTGAATACTTCTCTATATAACTATATACTGCACCGCACATAACGTATATATATATGTATTGCTTAGCCCCAAGCCGGTGTACCGTAGTGAGCGAACGTTCGGCTTCTCCACAGTGTTCTTTAATCTCTACTTCTCTCTCTTTTCATCTGTCGCCACTACGTATCCTTGCCCTGAGAGAGAAGGGCACTCGAGCTGGAAAACTTTTAGTCGATCGACGTTGTAGACGGAGAGTTCGTATAATTCGTCGTTGTTCTACTTCGACGTGCCAAGTCTCATCGTTTCCCCTGTTAGGTACTCTCTCTCTCTATATATATATATATATATATATATAATATATATAGGGTGGCCTGAAAAGGGACGTCTAAAAGGAGAATCTAGATTCTTATCAATACCTATCCCACCCACCTCCATATATGTTCTACGATATTTTCTAGTTTTCGAGAAAAAAGCATTTCTGATTATTTTTCGAGTTTTCCTGTAGCATAGATTATTTTTTCTCTCTCTTGTGCATGTACTTTCCTCTTCGAATTTTTCAAAGCACTTGGGAGTCATTTATATATGCGTGAATATTTTTTTACTCATGTAGATGTAAGTGCAAGAGGATCACTTTTGTAAGTGATCCTCTCAAACCTATTTTTTAAACTTTTCATCAAAATCTAAGGCACTTGCGTTAGTGTTGAGTTTGTAATTCATTTATTGCTCAACAGTGCACTTCATAACGATAACATAAATAACAAAAAATCGCGAGGAAACAATGTACACGAAAAATTAAAAATGCTTTCTTTAGAAAATGAAAAGAGATAGTAGAACATGGGTGGGGGCAATTCGGATAGGTATTGATACGTGGCATCCAGATTTTCCTTTTGGACGTTACTTTTCGCCCCACCCTGTATATATATTTATATGTGTGTGAATAGGGCAGTAGCAGCAACAGCACACTCTTAAGGCCCACCGGGAGTTTCAGCGACATCAGAGAAGCGCACATAGCAGCAGCAGCCAGCAACGTCGGCGTTACCACGAGACGCTCCACGCCAGTACACTCGGTATATTGGTGAATGGTGGCATTGGTAGTGGTGTTCCTGCTAGTGGCTAGGACGCTCTCGGCACTATGTGACACGTTAACAAGTTTCACGCTTGCACCGGCGAAACCCACCGCAACCAGATCGATACTATTTTCGAGTAACACACCAGACGAAGTAGCAAGACATAGGAGAGAAGTGGAGAGAGAGAGAAGTGGAGAGAGAGAGAGAGAAAGAGAGAGAGAGAGAGAGAGAGAGAGAGAGAGAGAGAGAGAGAGAGAGAGAGAGAGAGACAGACAGACAGAGAGACAGAGAGACAGAGAGACAGAGAGAGAGAGACGGAGTGAGAGAGAGAGAGAGAGAGACGGAGAGAGAGAGAGAGAATGAAAAATTGTGAAATATGCGTCCCATTCCAACTATTCTCCAAAATCCACCCCGCAACATTTGAATTGCTATACTCTTGCACATTTTATTATGCAGAATGGGAGCAGTGTATTTGTGTTTTTTTTTTTCATTGTGGTTTAAAATCTTCGTAATGTTGAACAAAAAGATTGTTCCACTGGGATTCACTTGTACAACGGGAATGGGCACTTTTCGCGAATTTTTCGGAGACTCAACTTTTTAGAACAAAACTAATCGAAAATACTTTGAATAATGCAGAAGTTAATGGAAATTGGGAAAAATTTAATGGAAAAATGATGGTCTTTTGTGTGGGCTGACGAGGGAGTCCTTAAAAATATGCTCTTTAGGGAATGTACCAATGAGAGTGCCGCGGTAAAAGGGTAAGTGAGGGGGCGCCAGATTAGATCCGATTCCATCAATTTAATTATGGGTTGGTGGTATGAAAATGAAAAAAATAATAACAGATATAACTGGGGTATATGTAACAAAATTGTCATGTTGATTCAGGCAAAAAATCATTTTTTTTAAAATCGCTATTGATCATACGATACAATGCTGCTAACAAAATTATACTAAGAGTAACTAAATTATTCGATGAAATCATAATAATACATTATCGCAATGATGAATATGAGACGGAATATTGTAATGATAAATAAAAAGTATGATATATTTGGAACTAAATTCAGAACAGGCAGCAGAGTACCACCACCCCCCCCCCCCCCCCTCCCGCGCCCTCCCGCTCTTTCGTTCTTTCGCGGCACAGAATTTTTTGGCTACACTACCGGCGTGCCAGCGATAGCAGTGGCAATCATTCTAAGAGTTCTGCTATCTGGTAGTGGCGCTCAGCCTGAATTCAGGCCCCGGTTATGTTTCAGTCAAGGACGGAAATATAATGGGAAATACAAAAAAAAACGATTGATGCTTCCCTTCAAAACGTGATTCTCTGTCCTCTGCTACGTTGCCTCGGTATAGTATATGATCCAAAAATGCAAGCAAAGCCAAACAAATCACGAAGAATTCGTATGAACGTAAACTGCGTATCAAGGAATGCCACAAGCATAACACCAAGAAGGAGCTAGCCAAATCCACAGGAACAATAATAGACCGGGTGAGGGGTGATTCAACTTCAACCATAGGAGAAGACAGCAGAGCTAGAAGAGTGAGACAAGATATGAAAGAGGAAGATTGAACTCGCGCATGAACGGAAGATCTACCAATGATTATCAAGAAAGGACTGCTATCAAGAAAATACAGACATCATATGGCAAGCAAAGAAAGAAATGACGTTTCAAACTTATAAAAAAAAATGTAACCGAAACAATCAGCTGCATATTGCGATTTGCAACATCGAAGAAAAAATGAAAATAATCATAAACGAATAGTACAGAAAGGAGAAAATTGAATCTAGGCTCAGGTGGAATGTTTACTGGACATATGGGAACGTGGCATACGCGACAGCTCCATGGACCGTATGTCGTAGATTGATTCAGCCGATGACGAACCGCTGCTCCTACATGAGTCAATTGGCTTGTAATGAAGGTTGGGTTCGCGGAACAAGAAAGCAAGCGAGGCGTATATCGACCAATACATACACAAATACGTACACGCTAGCAGGAACGCGGAGGTTGATTAGCTTGCAAATCCATGAACTTCCGGTTGAAGAGCTCTTCGCATACACAGCAGTATGATATATGTGAAGGCTTTGCTACCAACGGCATCAAACTTCATAACGAATGACTCGTTGGTCTGATCGTGTTGGATATTTTTTTTTTTTCGTTTTCAGCACTTGCTATTGCATCCTCGCGCGATACGGAGCGTGCGATTCTGTATGACGTAAACGTATACGAATAATCGGGGGCATACAGCGTAACATATCTTCACAGATCAGAGGTTGATTCAAACAAAAACTCCGATACTCAACATTTTTTTTATTATTTACTAAGAACCGACGCCAAATTTCGAATCGGTTTCGAGTAATTATTTAGCAACGGAAATGGAGAAATATTGAATTGGTTAAGCTATTCGTAATGCGTTTTTTTTTGTGACAAACTTCATTCAACTTCTTCTCAAGTTAAGCAATGAATGAAAAGAACTAGAACTAAACAGATTAGCGAACGGGAAGATGACAATGAGTTTTCGAGGATATGACAATGATCGCTTCTGATGACAATGAGTTTTCGATAGTAATGCAACCGAAAGTTTGTATTGATACAAGCTTGTAGTTCACTATGAAAAAGTGCCTATACGCAATGCGCTAGAGGCTGTCTAGTGATCTTTGAAATGGTGAAATGACAAGTATGGGCTAAGAGTCACGGGACTGTGAAATGCGGTGCGGTTACTTGACAGAATGTTAGAACAGATTATACAATATATTTTCGAAAACCGAAGGTACGAAAACAAATGAAAAACCTGATCGCAACTTACATTATAGTGAAGTAAGTTTAAGTAACTTATAGTAACGAAAAAAAAACTTGTAGTAACGTAATGAAAATCGTATTTCTCAATGCCATATAAGAAAAACATATGCAAATAGAGCACATACGAATAAAAATTAAACCTTGAAAAGATCAACTAACAATAAATTCACACTTGTGCATTATGTCTCAACAGCGTAAGCACCTGAACAAAGCCCAGATTGAATTCCCGTGATACAATCAAACACCAATTCACCGAGACTTCTCATCACTATTGCATACTCCCGAGACACGAGGCTCATACCTCGAATTAGCAATCTGTTTGTAATCAAAAGTAATTACCGCGTCTAATCGGCCTCGGAATAATATTCTCATCTGTATTCTTTTTTGTCTTCACCAACGATACCGCATGAAGAATCAAGGTCGTACACGCTATCGTTGTATACAAAACTAGCTTTCGGCCTCCACTTCGCTCGCCGGAAATTTGGCTTTAAGCTATTGGGGCGTCAGGACAGAGGTGTTTCTAGAAAATTACATTAAAATCTAAGAAAGACACAATAAGACAAACGAAAAATAGCTATACCAAGTTTCAAGTTGATACACGCAAGGAATATAATTTTCCATACAAACTTTTACACCCATTTCACCCCCTATGGAGTTGATTTTCGAAAAATCCTTCCTTAGTGCACCTCTACACCTGCTAAGGAATGTATCTTCCAAATTTTATGTTTCCATATTTAGCGGTTTAGGCCGCGCATTGTCTATATGCTAGTGAGTCAGCCAGTTAGTCATGGAACTGTTTTATACCAATAGATTGCGCAGAACTGTTGTCTTGTCTTGTTTGATTCAACGGCATACACAATTTTGATTCCTGCTCGGTGAGAAAATGATCGATTCAGTGTTGCTGCACTTTGGCCCTAGTATTTTTGGGAGAAGCAAAATGGACTATTGTATATGCCAATGCTAAACAGTATTAGCTGGGGATAATGGCCGGATAGGTAACCATTAAGGTGCGCACTAACTTGCGTGACGACTACCGAGCAAGACAAAGTTTTAACAAGTTTCTGATGGTAACCCAGTCAAAACTCAGTAAAAATATAGCCGCCTGGATCGGCACGACTTTTCCACAGTTTTCCTCTGCCCCCGTGCAAACGCGGTACAACCACTACGATTCACTCTTTTACTTTGCGCTATTGACTTACGGGCGCGCATGGCTCTCTCGCTCCTTTACTCAATCGTGTTTTTCGTATAATGAAAAGCATATTTGAAAACCACTATCGTTATCTCGGTTCTCATCTCTCCTTATTCCTCCGTCCGTGCATCTATTTTTATGCTATCTTTCCCTTCAGCTTACGCGGTCCCTCGTTTTTCTTACGCTGCGTCGTATACCAGAAACAACCACTGCACATTCACAATTTTGGCGTAACCATGCACCGAATACGTGACTGCAATGTTTTCATGGAGATGGAGAGAGGTCGTCGCAGGGCGTAAGAGCGACGGTAACTGAAACGCAGTAAAGTATAGCTGTATCTGTATCGACACCGATTTTCCAGTTTCCCTGTGCCGTCGTACAAATGTAACTGCATTGGAGAAGAGTGGCAGAGGGGCAATACCTTGGAAGATTTCTGAGGAACTGAAAATAGAAAAGAGGCAAGGGGGCGGGGGGGTAAAAAGTTATAGGGCTGGCGTGAAAGCCCGAAAAGATCTTCGCAGGAACCTAATGCCGCCCACGTACAATAACGTTCATGAAAAAATAACGAAGACAAATAACGCTAATGAAGAAAAAAAGATCGTTCCTCATAACGATAGCCAAAACAATTCGTGAATACATTTCACTTTGGACGAACCAAGTGAGCGGAATACTGTTCGACCGTCCGCACGTTGCTCCACTCTATACAGAGACAAAAGTCCACGGTATTTACAACAAACGTCCATGGTAAAAGAGAGAATAGTCAAATTCCCTATAGTTTATTGACACCGCAAACATAACATGGTTAACACAACTACCCGAGCAGAAATCTAATCAGGCTGCCTGAGGATCCATCAGGGCCGGATCAGGGATCAATAAGGCGCCCTGATCAAGTACGCCTGATTTGAGCCAGACAGGGGCCTGAGCAGGGACCAATAAGGCGCCCTGATCAGGCACGCCTGATTTCCGCCTGACAGGGGCCTGAGCAGGGATCAATAAGGCGCCCTGATCAGGCACGCCTGATTTCCGCCAGACAGGGGCCTGAGCAGGGATCAATAAGGCGCCCTGATCAGGCACGCCTGATTTGCGCCGGATAGAAGCCTTATCAGGTATCAATAAGGCGCCCTGATCAGGCACGCATGATTTGCGCCGGACAGGGGCCTGAGCAGGGATCAATAAGGCGCCCTGATCAGGCACGCCTGATTTGCGCCGTATAGAAGCCTCATCAGGTATCAATAAGGCGCCCTGATCAGGCACGCATGATTTGCGCCGGACAGATTGGGCCGGGAAGATTGGGACGGTCATCGCCAAAACCGGAACAAAAACTAAACGATCAAGTCAAGTAAAATAAAAACTTAAACTTAAAAAAAATGTTTTCATATGTTTCATATTTTTAATAACGTTAGTAAACTTGATAACGTGTAACTGCGATAATAATTTAATAAATGTTGATCTATTTTTAAACAAAAAATTTATCGTTTTTAAATATAAATATAAATATATTTTTAAACAAAAAAGCGTTACATCCCTGATCAGGGCCGGACTAAATTTGCCTGATCCGGCCCGGATTTGCTATTGTGGCAGCCTGATCCGGTCCGGATTTCACCCTGAACAAATTTCTGCTGGGGTATAAGCGAAAAGTAAACGTCAACATGCGATTTGGATGGCATGTTTGACTATCTATTATCCTTAAAATAATAATTAACTATGGTAAACGGCTTAACAATATAGATATGGTTAATTTAGTACTATCGCAAAAACGGGCCACAAATATTAATGTCGTATACTGTACGTTAGATTTTGTTCAGTTCAAAATTCTACTATTTTATTTAAGTTTGTACAATTAATATGGTTAACATTAACGTTTAGCGAGTATAATTTTCTAAAAGACGTTACGAAAAGTATAAATATTTGTAAAAAAAATTATGGTAATGTTTACTTATAGCAAATACGTGAATCATTTGCAGCTGGAGCAAGCACGGCTTAATAGTTTTAATAATTACGCGTTTTTTCACAAACTGTTACATAGCATGTATGTTGCATTTCAAAAATAGGATATCAGTCCAACACCTCTTGTAGTTCACCTGCTGTTGTTACATCCTAGCCAATATGCAGGATGTCTCTTCCCTCGGTTATTCTCAGTATCCTCATTTGCCATCACAAATGTATTATATATATTAAGAAATCTAACATATAACAGCGTAAACGCGTGCGATACCCTCTGTCCAAAGATCTTCGTCCGGTTGAGTCTTAACGAAAAACGAGATCGAGCGTACACGTAAATAATAAGTCAAGTATCCGTTCTAGTTTCCAATAAGAACATGGTCCCGAGCGCATATTCCACGAAGAGTCACATTACAAAACCACACAGAGCCCTGAGCAACGTCCAACTTCATCACCTCATCAAGGTTTCATCAAGAACATGGTTCTGAGCGGATATTCCACGAAGGGCCGTATCGCGTAGAACCAAATAATGAGTCGATTATATACATCTTAGGCCAGAGCGTCGACCCAACAACAGAGCGAAGTGCGATAAAAATCCAGCGCATATCCGTGTCATACGAACCTAGCCGCGCTATCGCGAACGCCGCAACATCGAATTTTGGCTACGCACATCATGAGCTCATGATTAACAAAGGGAATAAAGAGCGGAATTCCCCTTCCATCAGTACCATAACTTCTAAGAAAGGAAATCAAAGATTGAATCACTCCCTACTCCCACTCTGTTAAAAATTATAAGCTAACCAAGAAGGGCCAGTACGCAAAAAGTCCAAATCAGTCTTCTATCGTTTCTCATCCGACCAAGTCTTCTATCGTTTCTCATCCGACCAAGTCTTCTATCGTTCCCCGTCCGAATCAGTCTTCTATCGTTTCTCATCCGACCAAGTCTTCTATCGTTTCTCATCCGACCAAGTCTTCTATCGTTTCTCATCCGACCAAGTCTTCTATCGTTTTCTGCCCGACGAAGTCTTCTATCGATCCCGATCCGATCAAGTCTCCAATCGACTTCTATCCGAGTTGGTCTTTTTCCGAATAAATCTCTGTCGAAAAGTTTAACATCATTATCCGATATAGAAAGATCTTTTCTATCGACTCTAACCTTGTGTCGCGATCCGTACCTCTATTCCGCGTCTAATAACTGAACTCTATATCTCGATCGTTTATTTCCATCTCTATTTAACTTCAAAAGTATCGTAAATCTTTTCCGCGTTCTTCACCCTCGTGAAGTGACCCGCTGACCCATCTGCGACGATTGTAAACACAGCGTGTGTGTGGCCCGTCAACCACCATTGTACCAGCGAGCGCACTAGCCTAAGAGCGAAGGCCCTTGAATTCCGAGCTGCAATAAACATCCGTGCGACCGAGCGAGCGACCAACACTCAACGAATGTAAGCCATCCACATGTTTTTCTTGTATTACACTTTGTAACCATGATCATCTAAACCCAATTAGTATCTTTTAATAAATAATGTCGTGTCAATAGAATAGAGGTCTGTCGAATTATTCTTCAACACCTACTCATTCGCGAAACTCTCCTAATCTCGCTTATCTCATACACATCCCCTTTTTACCCTCATCCCGTGCTATTGCGCTAGGCGTAGGCAACAAAGAGGGAAACAAAAATATTGTGCTCTCATCCCTTCCGGATGTGACACTGTTCTTGTAGGACACACATTACTATACATTTAGCCGGTCGTATCATATAATATAGCACAAATCACTATAAACATCATCGCAAATCACAAGCAACATTTTTTCAACGTATATATATTTTGTTTATGTTCGCTATTACACTTAATTATTTTCATAGTGTACTATATTATTCGCAGTAACTATGGATATGAGGTATTATTGCCCTCACAGGGAAATATAAAATATGGTTTGAGTATGGTTGAAAACATCATATATTTCTCTTATTGTTAGTGTAGAAAGCTCTTCCAACTGTTTACCATTCTTCTCTGAATTCTACAGACATCTTTGTCTGCACTTTAATGATACAAAATAAAATAAATCGCACAAGTATTGGGTCTATGCATAATTTCATAGCAAAAATTGAGTACATGTCAAATGGAAAATAATTACCGAAAAAGCGATTTTAATCTTGAGATCTTTGGACAAAGAAGTCATTCAAGTGCTTTTTAAGGACGCCCAGGGAACTGAAGGTCTGTTATTCAAACTATTCTGTAGCGCCCGAAACAAGTGATAGTCTGAAGATGCATGGTCCGGACTATATAGTGGGTGCACAAAAACATACGACCAATGCCGAAATAACTTGTGCCGGGTCATTAGGGAAACGTGTCGTATAGCGTTGTCCGCTGGTGGAATACTACGCCCTTTCTGTTCGCCAATTCGGGCCGCTTCTGATCGATGGCTCGCTTTAAGGGGGTCATCCCATGTGACAGCTATTTTCTTTCGCTTCTTGTGGGTTTTTTTTATGAACCATTAAAACACAGCATCTTTCAATTTTTACCACACGGTTATTAACAATTTTACAGTCTCTCAGAATTTCATCAAACAAAAATAACGAGTTGAATCGACGTTACACCGTTCGGAAGACAATCATGTGTAAATAAAAGTTGGTTGACGGCTGTCATGATTCCTGAGGTTCGGCTCATCTGAAATTAAAATATCAAACGGAATTTTAATTTGTAGACCTATGAGGCTATCGCCGAAACTAGAGTAAAGTAAAAATATCGAAAAATGAATTTTCGGCATGGTTTTAGAAGTTAAGTTCCAAGTTTCGTCAATTTTTTTCGACTTTTTCAGCTTAAAGAAAACTATGGCAGATATCAGAAATATTCTAGTTCGGGTAAGAACTATAGATGTGCTAGGTATACCATACAAATTTGAGCGACATCGGTTCAATGGCTTTTGAGATATCATGGAAGCCAAGTTCAAGTGCGATTTACACAAAGAA
This sequence comes from Ophion ventricosus, assembly GCA_963932345.1. Lineage (NCBI taxonomy): Eukaryota > Metazoa > Arthropoda > Insecta > Hymenoptera > Ichneumonidae > Ophion > Ophion ventricosus. The sequence goes on from OZ010717.1 coordinate 6,804,869, forward strand.
AATATTCACTCACCAGCAATTGTGAGTGATATCCACTCACTCCTCTGTCTCGGAGAAGTCGAGCAAGTTTGCAATTTGTGCAAAAATTTTTTTTTCGATTTTTCGGACCTGTCACATAGGACGACCCCCTTAATTTGGCCGGATGTGAGCAGTACTTGGTTGTATCAATCGTTTTGTTGGTTGGCAGTAGCTTATAATAGACATATTCTTCCCAATCCCATTAGATACAGAGCATAACCTTCAACCGTTAGCGGTTTAGGCTAGGCGATGATGAGTCAGTCAGTCAACTAGTCAATCAATCAGTCCGTCAGTCAGGACTTTGCCTTTTATATACAGGGTGAGGCACATAAAGTGTTACAGAGCAATAGCACTCAAACTATTGATCATATCCAAAAATGTTTCCGACAAAAGTTTCAGTGTTCGAGAAGGCCGTCATACTGGACCACCCTATTTTTTTATCGATGGAAGCGCTGAAGCTACGTCAAGGTCAACTCCACTTTTTTAAATGGAACCATGTATTTTTTTTTCGATGACATTATTACCGATTTTAAGACGAATTCAGCGACCTACAACACAAGGTCATTCTAGTCACGCAAAGTATGAAAATAGTCGAAAAATCGAAAAATATCGGAATAATCACTTTCAAAGGATCCACTAACCTTGGCTTAGGTCTACCTACAGAAGATGCTCGAAGTGATGACCCTCGACTTGTAAGCACTTGTTAATTCGCTGATGAAAAGACCGTCTAACTTCAGCCAACATTTGTGGTGTAATTTCGGTACATGCTCGGCGTATTCTTTCTTCGAGCATCTTCTGTAGGTAGACCCAAACCAAGGTTAGTGGATCCTTTGAAAGTGATTATTCCGATATTTTTCGATTTTTCGACTATTTTCATACTTTGCGTGACTAGAATGACCTTGTGTTGTAGGTCGCTGAATTCGTCTTAAAATCGGTAATAATGTCATCGAAAAAAATACATGGTTCCATTTAAAAAAGTGGTGTTGACCTTGACGTAGCTTCAGCGCCTCCACCGATAAAAAAAAATTGGGTGGTCCAGTATGACGGCCTTCTCGAACACTGAAACTTTTGTCTGAAACATTTTTGGATATGATCAATAGTATGAGTGCTATTGCTCTGTAAGACTTTATGTGCCTCACCCTGTATATAGAAGATATATATAGATAGATATAAATGTCTCTTTTATTCACCAACAGTAGCATTTAAATTAAATTTCTTTCCCTATAATCCCCAAATACATAGGTATCACAACTTACCTCGGTACTACCCGAACAGAAATCTAATCAGGCTGCCTGAGGATCCATCAGGGCCGAATCAGGGATCAATAAGACGCCCTGATCAGGTACGCCTGATTTGAGCCAGACAGGGGCCTGAGCAGGGATCAATAAGGCGCCCTGATCAGGCACGCCTAATTTGCGCCAGCCAGGGGCCTGAACAGGGATCAATAAGGCGCCCTGATCAGGCACGCCTGATTTGCGCCGGATAGAAGCCTTATCAGGTATCAATAGGGCGCCCTGATCAGGCACGCATGATTTGCGCCGGACAGGGGCCTGAGCAGGGATCAATAAGGCGCCCTGATCAGGCACGCCTGATTTGTGCCAGACAGGGGCCTGAGCAGGGATCAATAAGGCGCCCTGATTAGGCACGCCTGATTTGCGCCGGATAGAAGCCTTATCAGGTATCAATAAGTCGCCCTGATCAGGCACGCATGACTTGGGCCGGACAGGGGCCTGAGCAGGGATCAATAAGGCGCCCTGATCAGGCACGCCTGATTTGCACCGGATAGAAGCCTTATCAGGTATCAATAAGGCGCCCTGATCAGGCACGCATGATTTGCGCCGGACAGATTGGGCCGGAAAGATTGGGACGGTCATCGCCAAAACCGGAACAAAAACTAAACGATCAAGTCAAGTAAAATAAAAACTTAAACTTTAAAAAAATGTTTTCATATGTTTCACATTTTTAATAACGTTAGTAAACTCGATAACGTGTAACTGCGATAATAATTTAATAAATGTTGATCTATTTTTAAACAAAAAATTAATCAAATGATTGAGCCAGATGACACGCATGTCTCAGGTTGGATGAGGCACCTGATCCGGGCCAGATAAGTTGCTTGATCCGAGCCAGATATAGTGCCTAATCCGAGCATGGTAAGGTGCCTGATCCGGGCCTGATAAAGCGCCTGATCAGAGCCTGATAAGGTGCCTGATCCGGACCTGAATTTGCAAAAGCGTTACATCCCTGATCAGGGCCGGACTAAATTTGCCTGATCCGGCCCGGATTTGCTATTGTGGCAGCCTGATCCGGTCCGGATTTCACCCTGAACAAATTTCTGCTCGGGTAGGAGAGTTGTGCCACGGGGAGTTGTTTCGATTTTGTCAATTTTCTGAAAAACCTGAATACTTTTATTTTTTTTATGTTTGTTTCGAATAGAATATAGAACTAGCTATGTTAAGTTACAGCGTTCATAGAGGTATGACTTTTTTTACTGAGATATGCTAGTTAAAGTAAAAATTGTCACAACCCTCCTCAGTCTTCCCTAATCATTCGCTTTGAACGGTTCGTTTTAATGGCGTTTGAGCAGCAAATCTCAAGCCGAAATTCGATGATTAGATTATTTTCGCTCAGTTCGGGTGGCACCCAAACATCAAGCTTGTTTACCATCTCAAGCTTCCGCGGATGTCTCGAAATAGTAATTGGTTACTCTATGTTGAGTTTATATTCGATATCTGTAGTTGTCACATGACGATCGGAGTCGATTAAACCCTTGATTTTATCGACGTCAATAGTGACAGGCCGACCGGAGCGAGGTGCGTCTATAAGATAAAAATCTCCACAACGAAATTTCGCAAACGACTTCCGACACACAGTCTCGCTTACAGCATTCTCTGTATACACTGCACATATCATTTCGTGAGTGTACGATGCCTTTTTGCCTTTTTGGAAATAAAAAAGCAGAATCAATCGAAAATAAACGTTTTTTCCTTCCATATTCAAAATATAATTAAACTTTCTGTACGTCACGGACCTCGGTAGATACTTCTTTTAAACGTCAGCACAAGTTTAAGCCCCGAGCAGAAATCTAATCAGGCTGCCTGAGGATCCATCAGGGCCGGATCAAGGATCAATAAGGCGCCCTGATCAGGCACGCATGATTTGCGCCGGACAGGGGCCTGAGCAGGGATCAATGAGGCGCCCTGATCAGGCAGGCCTGATTTGTGCCAGACAGGGGCCTGAGCAGGGATCAATAAGGCGCCCTGATCAGGCACGCCTGATTTGTGCCAGACAGGGGCCTGAGCAGGGATCAATAAGGCGCCCTGATCAGGCACGCCTGATTTGCGCCGGATAGAAGCCTTATCAGGTATCAATAAGGCGCCCTGATCAGGCACGCATGACTTGCGCCGGACAGGGGCCTGAGCAGGGATCAATAAGGCGCCCTGATCAGGCACGCCTGATTTGCGCCAGACAGGGGCCTGAGCAGGGATCAATAAGGCGCCCTGATCAGGCACGCCTGATTTGCGCCGGATAGAAGCCTTATCAGGTATCAATAAGGCGCCCTGATCAGGCACGCATGATTTGCGCCGGACAGATTGGGCCGGAAAGATTGGGACGGTCATCGCCAAAACCGGAACAAAAACTAAACGATCAAGTCAAGTAAAATAAAAACTTAAACTTTAAAAAAATGTTTTCATATTTTTAATAACGTTAGTAAACTTGATAACGTGTAACTGCGATAATAATTTAATAAATGTTGATCTATTTTTAAACAAAAAATTAATCAAATGATTGAGCCAGATGACACGCATGTCTCAGGCAGGATGAGGCACCTGATCCGGGCCAGATAAGTTGCTTGATCCGAGCCAGATATAGTGCCTAATCCGAGCCTGGTAAGGTGCCTGATCCGGGCCTGATAAAGCGCCTGATCAGAGCCTGATAAGGTGCCTGATCCGGACCTGAATTTGCAAAAGCGTTACATCCCTGATCAGGGCCGGACTAAATTTGCCTGATCCGGCCCGGATTTGCTATTGTGGCAGCCTGATCCGGTCCGGATTTCACGCTGAACAAATTTCTGCTCGAGGCTTTCACTTAATACAGCACAATCCATGTGGTTGACGCATATGCAAGGAGAGATACATAACTGCAAACAACATCTGTCGGAATTTCGTTACGGAATTATGCATAAACCCAATAGCTTTCTTACAAGGAATTCCAAAATTCCCAGGGATTTTTGTGACGTCGCTCCAGTCTAACTTCTCAAGCGCAACGCTTTACGCCCCTTGGATTATCAGGGCCCGATGAAAGTAGACGCGTATATACGCGAAAGTGCGAAGAGGCGCGATAAGTCGTTACGTACCGAGAAAGGCGCTCTCTCTCCTCTCCTTCCGCTTCGTCCCGGGTAACGCACACATAGGTACATTTTGCGGACAAGTACCGCCAAGTTATTACGCCTTTGACATCAAGTACATACTAGCCTGGATAGTGAGCCGTGTGCTACCCCCTATGTAATCAACCCCCGCCCCTCTTAAAGCCCAGCTACCCTCGACCCCACTCTTTACAAGACGCGCATATAACGTTGAGATACGTGAGCGAGCGGCTTTACTTATTTGCGTACAAAGTTTCATAATGCTATATATTCAAGGTAAAGGGCTCCTTGACGACTATATATTCGCCATCCGGCATATACGAACCAACCGACACTGCAATGGCGTACACGAGAATGTACGGTTTCCTATCTCCGTGTGTGCCTTCGTATAGGAAAAAGCTATCGCCATCCCTCTCGTCCTATCTGCCCCCTTGACTTTCCCTTATCCCTCTGGACCGCGACTCCTCACCATCTACCAGCTCATACCCTCGCTGTTTCTCTCGACAAGCTTTTCACAACTCAATCGGGGCACACTTTGACGAGGTTTCGAAAAGGAGAAACGACCATCTTAGAGAGATGCAGGGAGAGCGAAGGAGAGGGAGAAAAATACGCAAGAATCACGGGGATTTGGAAAATAATGGAACATCTAGAAGTTCAGTATCGGAAAACCCTACGTGAATAACCCATCTGCGAAAATACAGTAGTCAAGAAAATGAAAGGATTCCAAAATTTTCGGTGATTTTAGATAGGCATTACTGATGTTAAGAAATAGAGTGGTAAGTTTGTCGAGATTTATCGAAAGAGTTTCTCTCTCATAATTTCCTAACTGTGTGATTGTTGTTTCAAAAACAATAATAATAAAAATTGAAACTTCCTTTCACGAATAATTAAAATTTACCCTTTAATTGGTTTTTAGCTGAAGTGACATATTTAATCGATTTGAACACAATTTAAAAAATGACATTGGTTTGAAGTTTTGCAGTGTTATCAAGGATTTTTTGAGCTTAAAAGAAAACCGAAGAGATCCTTGTTGCAGCGATTATTTTCGAAGTAATGACGAGTTTGGTAAAAAAAAGGGGAAATATGCTATTTCTAAGCTTCTCTCAGAATTCATTTGACATAAGGAAGAAAAAAGCAATGTAAGTTTTTTTTTATAGACAATACTTTGAAGTTTTCAAACACGTGCTTTCATTTTCTGTACGATCATCAGTGCATAAGTAATCAGTGATGAAAGTCAAAAGGGTCATTTGTGTTTTCACAGCTGATAACTCGGCGATAGATCATCGTACAAAGCTCTCCAGGTGATTAAATTAAAGAGGAAGGATCAATCTAAACGTGCCTGAAAGAAAAATGCATTATCCACGCCCGTGGACTTGCGGAAAGACGGAACAAAATTATGAAATAATTTTATGCGTTGTTAATTCTTATGATTTGTTGGAAACGGCCAGTGAGAGAAAACAATAGAGTTACAAAACCGTAAACTCGAAACTACCAGCTTCAAAATGATTTTTTTCATTGTTCTACGACAATTTTTTAATGAGTTACGATCGATTGAAGTTCAACGAAAATTTCTGAATTATTTTATGATCCTTTGATTTTTTGAGCATTTTTTTAGCAGCTTTGAGGAGAGTTGAAAGCACAATGTTAATTGCGTCCTGTATTATATGTCCATAATCTTATCCTCTCAAAGTAGACTGATTTATTTTTTACGGATCCAGTTTTGTTTTTTTTTTCTTCGTTTCGTTTTACCGAATTAAAATACTCTTATTTCATGCTGATGACAGTGGCTACATTTTCTATTGCGGAAAAATTTCGCTTTGTCAGGATTTTGAGCCCGAGAGAACGCGGTATTTCCAATTGTTTCGCTGGCTCTGTCACAAACAATTGTTTTTAACATTCGCGGCTTACAATAATGCAATGCCCCAATCAGCTGAGTGCGTCACCGCGAGTTCCATTCGGAATATATAATTGTAATCTCTTTGTAAAGATTCTGCAGCGACAAAAAATGCAATGTTAAAATTGAATCATGTAGTTAGTACAGGACGAATGGAGTGTGATTAAGGCGGGATCCTGAATTAGCCGGTTCGAAAAATCGATATTTTGAGGAATTTTTTTCGGGTAAAAAAAAAGCAAGTTTAGCGAAATTTTCAGATTATTTTATTACATGTCTGAACATAAGAAAACAATTTTTTTTAAAGAAAAATATCAACAGGCAACCAATTTTTATGCACATTCGTGCCACTGCTGTTTCCATGCGGCGTGACAAATGGAGCTCGTAATTTTCATCTGAAACAAAAAAACCAAAAACCATTTTAATTGTGACATATTTTTCTTCTATATGAACTAAAAAAACGAAAAAAAATTTGAAATTTGAATGTTTTTTCGGGTTTGAAGTAGAAAATGTGCTTTTTGTGAAAAAAAAAATTATTTCAACTTGCTAAAAAAATTGTTAAGAATTTTTTTTTCGACAATGTTTTTAGTGAAAATAGAAAAGAAAACGATACTGAAGCGAACAAGCTTTGATTTGTTTCGATTGGACTTTTAGTTTTTTTGTAATCAGATACGCCAAATTAGAAAAATCGTAAAAACGAAAACTCGAGAAAACGGGCGCCCTAACTGCCCGAGCGCCCGTATACCTGCTCGACACTCCACTACGTTCAGTGCTGTATCTTTGGAAATATTTCGAATTGGGCTATAAAACTTTGTCTAGACATTCTTAGATACATCAGGAATAGATTTAAACAATAAAAAAAAATCGATTTTTTGGACCTTCTAATTCAGGATCCGGCCTTAAAGACATCGATTGATAGTGACAATGCCTCTCATTGGACAACGTGGTCCATATTACAGTGGCCGAATCTTTTCACGTACGGAGAAATATTAAAACAACGTAAATTACCATCGTGAGTAAGGGCAGGTATTTAACTTCAACGATCCCCCAAATCAGCTACCGTTCCCTTGAGTCACTACTCGGATGGGTAAAAGTTTAGCCATGCGACAGCTTGGGCTCTAACTACCGAGCGGTATACAGTTTTACCGAGCTTCCGTTTATAACCCAACTGAAAGTTTGTGACAATATACGCGCCTCTATCGGCACTGAGGTTCGAGAGTTTTCCGCGCCTTCGTGCAAATGCGCTCCAGTCGTGCAAATGGCAAAGATCGACTGAATAACACCCTGAAATGATAAGTGTTCAGCATTGGCACGTAGGGTTGATTCGGAAAGTCGTATGTCGATTCATTAATGAAAAAAAAAACAATTATCTATTTTAGAATGTCATCCAAAAATGAAAGCGTGGTGAGCAGGACGTTGGGCCTGGGAAATAACTTTGAGCGTTATACCCGAGTAAAATAGATAGTATCAGGTCGTACTGATAATTATTATTTCACACGTATCACAAAATCATAAACGAAAGTGCACGCTGAAAGCATAGCACTTCTGTACGTGATACACCAACGGGTCGAAGTTTTATCGCTGTATGATGGTACTTTGGTTACACGAAGCGCTTCGCTCGAAGCCACCTGGCGGATTGTTGGCGAAATGCATTCAGGTAATGTCTTCCCAGCCAGAACATTGATATTTCCTGACAAGGCTACTTCGATTTTAAAAACCACCTGCTTTACGTTTTTATTCCATTTTTATCTCATTAATTAATACTTGTAATACCATTATTTATGATAAGCATTTTTATTCTCATACATTATCATTGATGAAAAAAATTCTTATAATGGTAAATGTAATTACATTAGATGCATTAGTTTCATCCTAATCCATTATAAATATTTTTAATGGGGTAAAAAGCAAAGTCAGCTTTACACAGCTCTTAAAGTCGGCCTCCACTTTTTAGGAAATATAAATGTTCTGGTCGGGTATAGGGGAGAGTGGGGCACAATGTGTCACGGGGCACTGCGAGCTACATGCGATTTCTCGGAGGTTTGTAGCTCGTAATTCCGAAATTTCTTGGTTGGGCTGAGATGTATATTTGATTTCTCCAGGTCTAAAAGAAAGTCGATAGCAGCTGACAAAGAATTATTAAAAATTAAACATTGATTTGAGGCTTGGAAAAAAAAATATTTCGCTCGCCGGGAGAAAGTAAAATATAAAGACACTTTCTGTAGGGGCTCGGGTTTTCGGTCCCAATCGATAGTTTTATTATTTATGATGCACTCGGTGACGTGTATTTTTCCATTCGTAGTTTAATAGATAGTCATTTTTATCAATAATCAAATATTCTACTATTGGGGTGCAATGTGTCATCGAGTTGTGGGGCACAATAAGTCGACTCCCAATTTTATTGGCAAATAATACGAGTTGTGAAATTATCGGTACTTATGAAAATCTGTTATCTATGTTAGGAAATTATAAGAGTTTCAACCGGCTCATTGCTTCGCAGTACTTGACACCCTGTGCCCACCTATCTGACACATTTTACCCCTCCTGTGGGGTACAACGAGCCAATCCGCTTTTTTTTCGATCCCATTATTTTGGTATTGTTAATCGTTTTGCAAAAAATATGGTAGCTTTTACAAAAAAAATATTTTACGCCTAAAGGTATATAAAATTGGTTAAGACGGTTTTTTCAAATCATACTACTTCGGTAAGAGTAAAAATTCGTTAGAAAAAAAGTGACACACTGTGCCCCACCTTCCCCTGCATTACGTGAAAGTGTATTTGCTCGCAATGTATTCCGGCTGGAACGTTGTAATTTCCAAACATAGAGTGTAAGTGGTAGAAAACGATTTTGTGATATTCCCGGTCTGTTCCATGCAAGACCCCGGTCAGTTGAATCGGACGAAGCAAGCCTGGCTAGGGCCCGACATAAAACAGGGAATGCACAGGATAGTACCGGACAACAAGTGCAGGGTAAAAGGAAAAAAGCATGGGGTTGTAAAAGCTCGCAAGGGCAAACGAGGGAATAAAAAACCACTTTGTTAATAAGCGAAGCAAAAAGTAACTAAAAATATCTTCGAGTCTAAACTTCTTGATCAACATTCTGCCACGATTTCCTACTCGCCGAAAATTAAGCCATTCGTCGAAAAAAATATGCTCGGAAGATTTTTTATTCGTAAAAGGCGTGAGGATGCATTGGTGATTCGAGTCAGGCGACCGAACGCTCTTATTGGACATAGCTTCGCGTCGGCGTCATATTCTTCTCAGCTTTGTTCCCAAATGAAGCCCAGGGTGCAAATGCCTCGCATATACTTTGCAATGTTTTTTGAGGATTCGAAAGGATAGACATAAATTGCTGGGAATCTCTCCGGGCATATTTTCTCTTCGTACGTGTACCCGAGGATATATGTATGCAAGGGCACGTGCAAGGATACGCGATCACGTATAAAGAGATCGCGTATATATATATATACGGCGAGATTTTGATCGGATTACGAATGAGCAAAGACGAGACGCGTCGGGTGTAGTGTCCGGGGGTCGAGGGTTTAGCGAAAATGATAACAACAACGAGGAATTACGGTACCAAGGTCAGTATTAATCCTGGAGAACATACGTGACGCGTTCTTGTTACCTTACTATATATAAATATATCTGTAGATACATATGAACTTGTATCTTTGTGTATACGCGTATATGAATGCAAGGGTGATAATTCTAAGATCGCCATGTGTTTTTAAAAGCCTACAGCGCCGAGATTTCACGACAGAGAAAAATGTTATATTTAATGGTTTTTCAAGTCCTCTTCGAAAAACATATAGCGTATTTTTGTGATGAGTAGTATTCGCTAGAAAAAAATTGAGCATTCTGGAAATAAATCAAAATTCCATTATGAGTTCAGTAGAATGAAAATAAATAAATTCTGAATACGCAACACTCCTAAAAAACGTTTTTTATATTAAATCCAATTCAGCTACTTCAAAATACATGTTTGATGATTATTTTCTCGATTACGGGATGTACAAAAAAAGTTCTCAGCAGAGCTTCGTATGCGGATTTTGTCTTTATTCTGCTTTTCGCAAAATGGAATTTTGTTTCTTTTCAGAATGCTCAATAATTTCTAGAAAATACTACTCTTCACAAAAATACGCTATATTTTTTTCGAAGACGATTTGAAAAAGCATTAAAACCCATATTCTTCTCAGTCGCAAAATCCTCGCTAGAGGATCTTAAAGTCCACATGAGCACCTTCTAATCGTCACTCAGTACATGACGGGAGTATATTTCGAACCCAGCACAACTGGATGTGCGAGGTCCATAAATTTTATAAGCCTTGATTTTAGAGACATGACAATCTTTGTAATTACTTTCATATAAATATACTTACATTTATTTTAAGGCAGAACACCACTGTGACCCCCTGTTTTTTTGCCATTTTTCAAGAATTTTTTTTTGTGGGAAAAAAAAGAGATATTCGAACATTTTTTTTGTTTTGTTCGTTGTTTATTGAAGATACATAAAAAAAAAATTTCAAATTTTTCACGCCCCATGGTGACGCTGGGGAAGCTCCCGCGTCAGGTACTGTTGCCTCTGCAGTGGTTCGCGGCACGCAGCAGAACTCTCTTCAAAGTCGATCTGAAAAAAAATACCGAGTGTTTACATTAATAATATGATATTTTGAAGAGAAGTACATAGGAATTTGAAAAAATATTGATTTTTAAAAAATAGGCACGCTTTTGAAATTATAGGACGATTTTCGAGCAAAATTTCTCGTCGTAAATAGGCTATAACTTTTTTTATTATTGAGATATCGAAAAAATCCTATGTACTTCTTTAGATAATCTAGTTTTATTGATGCAGTCCAAATTTGAAGTCGATCGGATAAAAATAGCTCGAGTTCTGCTGCGTGCCGCACTCAAAAAAGTGGTTTTGAGAAAAACGCGTTCAAAGTTTTAGGTTTGTTAATTTATGCGATAAATTGGAAAAAAAATTGTTTACCTTTAATCAACGATGCCGGCACCATATAGCTGGCCTTCAAGAAGCAAATGATTGTCCCTAGCATCTTTTCTCGAACTTGTAGAGGCTCTTCTTGCCTCTTTTGCAGCGTCTGTGAGCGAGCGCTCCGCCAGCTCGTTCCGCGCTGCGTCGGTTTCAACGCAAAAATTGAAACAATTTGGGCCGATAGTTATCCCCAACGTCTCCAAAACTTTCATGAGGCTTCTCAGGCCATCATTGAATAATAATACCGCGATATCAGCTGCAATATCGACGATTTTTTTGCTCCCGGACTGACACTTGGGGGCTATTGCCCAAACTGATTTGTTGTAGCTTTCGTTGTTCTTTTGCGTGAAGCCGTCCAAACAACGCTGCAGCAAATCGTCTCTGCTCAAATTTTCGAAGACTGGCGTAATTGCCTCCAATACTTCCTCAGGAAGAGGCGGCTGCGCGGGACCCCGAGCGTCACGGAGCGCTGCACCGCTCCACAAAATATTCAATATCTCCAAAAATAATTATTTTTTCGACCTGGGTCCAACGGCATCTTAATCTTAAATGTATTTTAGATTTTTCTAGATGGTTTTCAAAAAATCGATTTTTTGAAGCCGTCACAGTGGTGTTGTCCCTTAAGGCGTTACACCACCTTGGCGCTCGAAAAAATAGGTATACATTTTATTTTTATTTTGACGTGACTATTGAATATACAAAAAAAAATTTAAAAAGAGGGGGGATGTAAGTCGTCTAGGATGACCTTCTTTTGACAATCCTTGCCGATGGTGGAATTTTTTTCTCTGTCAGACAGCGTCTGAAAAATAAAATAAAACAAATCTTGTAAAGACAGTTAATAGCTAAACTATATCATAGGGACAGAATTTTTTTTAAAATTGTAGAAATATCAGGTGTTTAAAATAAACTCTGCTTTTTACCAAAATATTGAGTGAAAAATTAATTTAAAAAAAAAAAAAACGCGACATCCTAGATAATATTATAAAAAATATATGGTATGAATTTCATCAAAATCTGTTGAGTAGATCTCGAGATATTTTGTCCGCCATATTGAAAAGAGGGTCTTACTAGACGACTTGGATCTCCGATACTTAAAAAAAAATTCTATTCGTTTTCTTTAATTTGTTCATAAAATTATAATATATGTTTGTAAAAAATAAACATTGTTTTATATATTGAATGGTCGCGTCAACATTTTTTATTTTTTTTTATACCTATTTTTTCGAGCGCCAAGTTCGTGTAACCTTTTAAGGTGATTTCGAAAACATTGGCTTCTCCATTAGGTTATACGTGGGGATAGTATGATATTATGAGGACGGTCCTTAAAATCAACGTTCTTCAAAGTGACCTTTCCCTATATATACATATATATCAACAGCGTGAGAGGGGGTGTTGTGAGAGCATGGAGTAATATGTGTATATGGCCTCGACTTCGTATCCCTTCGCAAATCCGCACGAAATTAATAATGCGAGCACATCCGGTGACGAGGACGTTTCTGCTCTGCTACGTTCTGGTCTTGGAGCCTATATACCGTACACTAGCTGGTTTAGGTTTGGGGATGCCGCTGGCGCATTACCGCAGACAGTTCTGCGCGTTACACGTGCCACCCGATGTTCCTATCCTGGTACTACCGATTGCTGGTCGTGGTGGTGATGCTGCATCGACGAAACTCCTCGTAACATCCGGCCGCACTCCGAATACGATGATATTCACTGTATGTTTCTCATTCCCCCCCCACCGTCCACCACCACGCCCTTTCAAATTCTACTTCCCTTAGCGAATATATATCTGTACACGAATGTGTGTGCATGTATACATGTACAAACGGCAAAGGGAGGGAAAGGGGAGTTGAAGTTGGTGCACGGTTTCCGATTCCGGCTGGCAAAGCTGACAGACTCGCACATTACGATTTCTATCATAGTCTACAAATTCATGTGGGTGTACGGTGTCGCGAGAGATCATTCGCTCGGTTATATCGGAAAGAAAGAGAGAGGGGTGATGTTAGCCGAGAATACGTGAAGCTCCGAAGGGAGAAAAGAGCTTCAAGGCCGTACATCTGAATAGACAAGCCCAAAAGTGATCGCATTTTGGAAATTCGTCGAGAAATAATTACTGTATCCAAAAACTTTTTTTCGGTCAAAGAGACCATGTATGTATGGTATGTATGTATGGGATTCTTTTTTAGTAAAAATGGATCAATATTGAATGTTTTTTATTGGTGTTAACGTAAACCCCATTTTTTAGTAACGAGCTCTGAGATGCTCAGGATTTTAGATTGTCCAACTATCTGGTCCAACAACTTTATAAGATCCAAAAAGATCGTGTCCAAATTTGAAAAAGATCTTTCGCTTCGTTCTGGAGATTCCGTGAACGACGTTTTTTATTACAACATTGCTTCGACCAAACCGCGTTTAACGTTTTGGTAAAGATTAGCAGTATTATTTATCTATACATATAAAACCGTTCCGAGACTGACTGACTGTCTGACATAGACAACGCACAACTTTAACCGCTTAAGTTAGAAACATGACATTTGAAAGATATATTTCATAGAAGGTGTAAAGGTGCGCTAAGAAAGGATTTTTCGAAAATCAACGCCGAAGGGCGTGAAATGTGGTGTAAAATTTGTATGGATAATTATCCTATCCTTGCTGTAGCAACTTGTGCTATCCTTGTGGGTAGCAACTCGAAACTTGATACAAATATTCTTCGAAACAAATAATAAAGCGGATTTTTCAGGATTTTTTAAAGCAACGCGTAATGAGACGTGCAACGGGTTTTAAAGTTTGTATGGGAAAATCGAATTCCCTGATTTTATCTCAATGAATTTTGGAAGATATGTTCCTTAAAGGGCGATGAGGTCCACTAAGAAAGGATTAACTTCTCGAATGTTTAAGGCGGGATCCTGAATTAGCCGGTTCGAAAAATCGATATTTTGAGGAATTTTTTTCGGGTAAAAAAAAAAGCAAGTTTAGCGAAATTTTCAGATTATTTTATTACATGTCTGAACATAAGAAAACAATTTTTTTTAAAGAAAAATATCAACAGGCAACCGATTTTTATGCACATTCGTGCCACTGCTGTTTCCATGCGGCGTGACAAATGGAGCTCGTAATTTTCATCTGAAACAAAAAAACCAAAAACCATTTTAATTGTGACATATTTTTCTTCTATATGAACTAAAAAAACGAAAAAAATTTTGAAATTTGAATGTTTTTTCGGGTTTGAAGTAGAAAATGTGCTTTTTGTGAAAAAAAAAATTATTTCAACTTGCTAAAAAAATTGTTAAGAATTTTTTTTTCGACAATGTTTTTAGTTCTAATAGAAAAGAAAACGATACTGAAGCGAACAAGCTTTGGTTTGTTTCGATTGGACTTCTAGTTTTTTTGTAATCAGTTACGCCAAAATAGAAAAATCGTAAAAACGAAAACTCGAGAAAACGGGCGCCCTAACTGCCCGAGCGCCCGTATACCTGCTCGACACTCCACTACGTTCAGTGCTGTATCTTTGGAAATATTTCGAATTGGGCTATAAAACTTTGTCTAGACATTCTTAGATACATCAGGAATAGATTTAAACAATAAAAAAAAATCGATTTTTTGGACCTTCTAATTCAGGATCCGGCCTTAACTACATGTGGGCTGTTCGAGAGTATAGGGTGTCCAAAACTTAAATGTGCTTGCCGGAGACCATAAATCATACAATGTTATCTACACAACTATACTGCAAAGCGATATAGTTTTGAAGACAACAATGACATTATATGATACTGGAGTTGAAGGTTGGCACTTTTATACTACTATTTTATTAATTACCAATCCCTACCGCAGTCCGAAAATATACCAGCGTGCCTAGGAAATACGACACTCTACCTTATTTCGTTATTTCTTACTTTTTTCACGCTTTGTTTATACCCTCTCTGGTTCAAATCCTAAAGTCGACGCGGACGACGTTCGGGCGAAAGCTACTTTTGTTTATGCAAAAGACAAAAAGTCTCACCAAATCGAATTTTTTTCATATTCTATTACAATATAATCGAAACTATATACAGTGGGTCAAAAAAGTATTTGTACACTCAGTTTTTTTTCCAATAACTTGATAGGCGCAAGTGATATATATACACAAACTATTTTGTTTAATAGTCCACTTGGTACAGAGATAATCCGCGAATGAAGAATTTTTTATTGGGCCTAATAAAAGAGTGATGAAAAAAATACAAGAATTTGAGACCAAAATAAGTATTCGTTTACCATTATAGTGAAAAGCTACATAATCTCAATTGTACATTGTAACTAACATTTTGTGTGTATCCCTCTAGCTTCAATTATGGCCTCTAGTCTTCTAGGCATGGATTCCACCACCTTATGAGTTGTATACTTTGATGTTTTTTTTTCGATTCTTTTAAAATTACTAGTTATTTTTCTTTTTCTTGCATCTGTATCCAGCAAGTGCCATAAATTTTCTATAGCATTAATTGTTTAGCAACACTGTACAACAACCATTCTCTAGTTTTCATAGCCGTATGTTTCGGGTCGTTGTCATGTTGAAAGTAATAACTTTCATTCAAGCCCATTTCAACTGCACTTTCCTCCAAATTATAATGCAACACCTCGATATACGTCTGGGAATTCATTATCCCATCTGTAAATGCAAGATTTCCAATACCATTGTGCCACATATAGCCCCAAATCATTACGCTTTCTCCGCCGTGTTTTACAGTTGGTATAATATGCTTTTGTTGAAGCTCAGTATTCAGTTTTCGACAGACAATCTCTTCCCATCCGACCTAAAAAATGTTGAACTTCGATTCATCAGAGAAGATGACATGTTTCCAAAATTCTATGGGTTTATTTACGTAGGTTTTAGCGAAACCTTAACATTTTTCTCTGTTCGTATTATTAATTTATGGTTCTTTCCTCGCAGTTCTGCGGGGAAGTATTTTGGTAGAATGCAAAACGTTTCGTACGATTTGAGGACACAGGATCTTTCCTGCTGTTGATGCGATATCATTGCATAAGCTCTGAGCACTTATGAATGGATTTTTCGTAGCCTCTTGAATTATACTTCGACGCGCACTAACTGTGAGTATCCTCGGCCGACCTGTTTGTGGCTTATTTTCTGTAGTTTTTGTTGTCGCATACTTCTTAACAATGTACTGCACTGTGGTAAAATTTGAATTCTATTCTTTACCAATTCTTCGATAACTTTCACCGCGTTTCCGAAGAAAAATTACCCTATCTCGCACTGATACGGATAGTTCGCTATTCTTCGCTATCATCTCTGCAGAGTGTTCGAAGATGTACTAATGGCGTAAAAGAGACCAAGGCCACCGTGTAAACAAAAACTTATTACATTTTAGACAGAGTTCAGACCATCAGAGAGTGTGTATCAAGGTTTAGCAGTTAAATTATAAATGTACGAATACTTTTTTTGGCCTCCAATACTTGTATTTTTTGCATTACTCTTTTATTACGCCTGATAAACAATTGTTCATTCGCACATTATCTCTGTACCTGGTGGACTATTAAACAAAATAGCTTTTGTTTGTGTATCACTTATGCCTATGAAGTTATTGCAAAAATACTAGGTGTGCGAATACTTTTTTGACCCATTGTATTTACTTGGGAGAACGATAAAAAGATTTTTTACAAATTCGACTCAAACGTAGATGCCTGGAAGTGAAATCAAAAAACAGTTTTACTGACAACATTTAAATATATTTCAAAATCGAAGAAAGTAGATAATGAGAGATAATACAATCGTTGGTTTTCACACGCACAACCCGAGCAGAAATTTGTTCAGGGTGAAATCCGGACCGGATCAGGCTGCCACAATAGCAAATCCGGGCCGGATCAGGCAAATTTAGTCCGGCCCTGATCAGGGATGTAACGCTTTTGCAAATTCAGGTCCGGATCAGGCACCTTATCAGGCTCTGATCAGGCGCTTTATCAGGCCCGGATCAGGCACCTTACCAGGCTCGGATTAGGCACTATATCTGGCTCGGATCAAGCAACTTATCTGGCCCGGATCAGGTGCCTCATCCTGCCTGAGACATACGTGTCATCTGGCTCAATCATTTGATTAATTTTTTGTTTAAATATAGATCAACATTTATTAAATTATTATCGCAGTTACACGTTATGAAGTTTACTAACGTTATTAAAAATATGAAACATATGAAAACATTTTTTTTAAGTTTAAGTTTTTATTTTACTTGACTTGATCGTTTAGTTTTTGTTCCGGTTTTGGCGATGACCGTCCCAATCTTTCCGGCCCAATCTGTCCGGCGCAAATCATGCGTGCCTGATCAGGGCGCCTTATTGATACCTAATAAGGCTTCTATCCGGCGCAAATCAGGCGTGCCAGATCAGGGCGCCTTATTGATCCCTGCTCAGGCCCCTGTCTGGCGCAAATCAGGCGTGCCTGATCAGGGCGCCTTATTGATCCCTGCTCAGGCCCCTGTCCGGCGCAAATCATGCGTGCCTGATCAGGGCGCCTTATTGATCCCTGATCCGACCCTGATGGATCCTCAGGCAGCCTGATTAGATTTCTGCTCGGGAAGAGACTGAGGAATCAAATAGCGAGAGCAAACCTGTCACTGGCGGATATCCAAGAAATGGTTCATGAACTCATTGTCAGACTCATCTGTCATGACATGCCAATCCTAGATTCTAACCGCTGATCAAAATTTCCTTCCTTCGAGTAATTTCGTAACTAAACCTTACCCTGAAACTCAGAATTATTTCCTGTCCATGTACCCCCCCCCCCCCCCCCCAGCATCCCTTCTTCATCCCTTTATTTTTTGCCGAATTGCTTACAGGCTAAAACCAAATGGCCAACGTGCGAGCAACGCGTCTACTCCCATTTTTACTTCTCTCTGGTCTTCGTTATATAACGTCTACACGATTTTGGTATCTATACATACGCTCACACAGATTCTTAACGCACACACAAACGTATACAAGAACATCGCGGCTATGCAGTGAACGATACGTGGGCGAACACACCTACAGTACTCGACGCCCCGAAACTTTATCCAGGTTAATCGGAATTTAATGGATCGTGAGTCTGTGGACACGCACGAATACGCTCTCACGCGCGCGCACTCTTTACAAATGCGGAGCTTTATATATAACTATGCGGAGGCTAGAATGCGGGTTGAATCCCAATAAATATAGCGTATAAACTCGTGAAACTTACGTAATCGTCACGTCTCCCGTCATTTTGCCGTCACACGAAAAGGATGAGCAAAGTTTTCATAGTTAATTATCATTTTACGCTTATCCATAAAATATACATCATTTTGTACTTATATGCATGTGTGTTTGTGAGCGTGAAAAAGTTTATATATATTATGGATAATCAGCTAGATGCTTGTACATAGAGGGTGATTTGCGTAATTCTTACATAGTGTTTCCTGTTTAACAGTTTATGAGACGAATAACCTCTTGACGACTACATTGGAGAAAGAATACAGTCTAAGGTCGTGTTCAGCGAACACGGATTATTACCAAATAAAGAAGTACTGGAAAAAAAAAGAGTTTACAAAGGAAAATGAGACGATCAGGGGCGACGCCGGAAGGAGCCATTATTGCTAAACCGGTAGTAACAACAGGAGAATTAGCGTATAAAGAGAAATATTGTGGCGCTACCTCCTGGCAACTGACCAGTACACTTTTTTGAATGATAGTTAAAAAAAAACGTTTTTTTTCTATGCAATTTAATACTTACCTGTAATTACATAAGTGGAAAAAACCATAAAAATTGGTTTAGATAATGATTCAAAGTTAATGGAACACTTTTACATTGAGTACAGAAGAGCTGCTTTCAATGCTAAATCGTATCGCGATACTGTCCTTTCAAAATGAAGAACATTTTTTGTTCACATGCTAAGGTTCGAAAAAAAAATCTTCACACGATATCTATGATTTCAAAAAAATTTAGATTTCGTTTCAGCATCGTATTCTAACCCGAGCTGCCTAATTTCGGTCTAAAAACGAATATACAGACGACGAAGTTTTATAATATTAATAAGATATTTTTTTAAATTATAGTCTGTATGTAGTTTTATGTGTAACACGGTCTGAAAAATTTATCAACATGAGTAAAGCTGCAACCGATACATTTTAAACACAGAAAACACGATAGTGTGAATAAAAAATTTAAAAAAAAATAAAACTAAGAATACGTAAACTTGAATTCTGTTCCCCCATCAGAATGTTATCTGTTCTATTCATTTCCATGCAGCCCTCCTAAGTGTGGGGCGAGAAAAAGGTAAATGGAGGGCTCGTTCACCTCTTAATTTTTTTTTCATTACTTCTATAGTGCATTTTTCATCGCTTCGCATTAGAAGAATTTTGGTTTTTGTTTCATTCAGATCGGTGGACTGCTTTTGGGTGAAACTGAAAAAACCAGTCCTCGATACGCCTTCTTTTGAGGCGTGATTTCCCGCCTTAAAACCGTTTTTTGGCCGATAAAAAAGATACGTTTTGAATGCTTTATCACTTATATGAATTTCAACAAGATTTACGGTTGGCACTTAAGGCGAGATCCTGAATTAGCCGGTTCGAAAAATCGATATTTTGAGGAATTTTTTTCGGGTAAAAAAAAAGCAAGTTTAGCGAAATTTTCAGATTATTTTATTACATGTCTGAACATAAGAAAACTATTTTTTTTAAAGAAAAATATCAACAGGCGACCGATTTTTATGCACATTCGTGCCACTGCTGTTTCCATGCGGCGTGACAAATGGAGCTCGTAATTTTCATCTGAAACAAAAAAACCATAAAGCATTTTAATTATGACATATTTTTCTTCTATATGAACTAAAAAAAACGAAAAAAATTTTGAAATTTGAATGTTTTTTCGGGTTTGAAGTAGAAAATGTGCTTTTTGTGAAAAAAAAAATTATTTCAACTTGCTAAAAAAATTGTTAAGAATTTTTTTTCGACAATGTTTTTAGTTCAAATAGAAAAGAAAATGATACTGAAGCGAACAAGCTTTGGTTTGTTTCGATTGGACTTCTAGTTTTTTTGTAATCAGCTACGCCAAATTAGAAAAATCGTAAAAACGAAAACTCGAGAAAACGGGCGCCCTAACTGCCCGAGCGCCCGTATACCTGCTCGACACTCCACTACGTTCAGTGCTGTATCTTTGGAAATATTTCGAATTGGGCTATAAAACTTTGTCTAGACATTCTTAGATACATCAGGAATAGATTTAAACAATAAAAAAAAAATCGATTTTTTGGACCTTCTAATTCAGGATCCGGCCTTAAGTGATGTTCCTTGTTAGTCATCGAATGAAAATGAACTTTTTATAAAGTAAATTCTCGTTCGAGAGAGAACGAATTTCTCGCATAATTTCTTTCTGTACTAATTCTGAAAAGAGATGCCAACCAGCAGAAGACAACTGGTTGGAATTACTGTTTAAAATCGTTACCTGCTATGTTGATCATTGTTTTGATGTGGCGTTTGATGTGCATTAGGGATGAAGGCATGTGTTATTCAATCCCGTTGACCGCTGGTGTGAGAGAACGCACCTAGACGCTTTTTGATGGATCGACCATTTGGTGTGGGCGACTGAGTTACAGATCGTAATGAAATATTAATTCGATTATAATGTGCGGGCAGTTCGGTCCCGATTGTGAAATCACGGGCTCCCAATGAAAGAGAGAGAGAGGGAGAGAGAGAGAGAGAGAGAGAAAGAAAGAGAGAGAGAGAGAGAGAGAGAGAGAGAGAGAGAGAGATATGCGATACCGTCGCGTTAATTTTCATTTACCTGCTCGTTAACGATCATACCATTTTCCTACTGGTGTTCAATGCCGACGTACACGTGTGTGCTCTTTGACCCAAAATTGACTGTCGATTAACAGAAGTTCGATTTTTTCATTCCGAATACTGTTTAGGGCATGCTGTTGTTATTCTGATCCTCGAAAATCGGGGAAACAAAGGTAGATTATCGGAATTACAAAATTTCGTTGTATCAGTTTTGATTAATAATAAATTAATTTATTATTAATTTAGTGTAAATTGATAAATAATTAAATTAATCGTCAAGCCGCGGTGACTTGGCCCATCCCGGATGGCTGACCTTTTAAAGGCGCGCTGACCTACGCGCCGACTACCGAGCAGGAGACAGCTGTCTCCTGGTTGGCTAGAGATGGCGATAGGAAATAATAGGAATAGGTATAGAATACTACAAGCCCGAAAGTGCATAAAGGGAAAGATTGAAAAAATAATTTCCAATCAGTAGAACAAATTTATAAAATCCGAAACTTGAACTCACAATAGTAATAATATAATACATTATGACACGAGGACGAATAAACTTTTTCTAACGAGTGTGAGTTTGCAGCACGAGCTGAAGGCGAGGGTTGCAATCACACGAGATTAGAAAAAGTTCTTTCGTCGAGTGGTGTACGAAATTTTATTTTACGAGGTGTGAAAATGGGGGTAAAACGTCCATTATCGTACCGAGTGTAATGAATAATTTAACTTAATTATTGTCACAAAAAGAATATCAATCTCCTGAAATCTCTTGGCAGTCTCTTCCCTAATAGGCAGCCTTCAAAGCTAACATTAAAAAAGTTACCTTAGGACTAGACTGTTGACTTTTTTCAATTTTTTGTTTCTACAAAAAATTCTACAACATGTATATTTATCCATCTACGACATTCATACCGTTGCAAAACTAAAAACAAAACGGAAAACCGATAACACCAAGAATATTTATTCAGCCCAGCACGGATACCGTGGCGTGAGATTTCTGGTCGAATATTTATTTTTCTACACTTTTCAAAAGCAAATACGCCCTCTATATTGTAGTCGAACCTTCATTCTCTTTTACTTTCACAGTGATGCTATTTCGACGGGCGGTGTCGAGATATGGAGCAAAAGTAGATTTATTATTAATCATTATCTGACCTGTCAATATCATAGTGCAAAGATCGAGAGAGAAAGCGAGAAAGAGAGAAGGAGGGAGAGAGAGAGAATCGGCCTATCTACTTGTTGATGTACGTGTTCCATTATTATAGGAGTGATTAACCGTGCTCTTGGTTGTAGGAGTGCTCTGTTATATCCACGTCTATAGATATGTGAGTGTGTTAGGGTTATTAACGCACATTAATATATATATATATATATATACGATATGTGTAAACACACATACACATACACACACAAACACAAATATATACAGGGTATTCCAAAAGTCGTTGATCAAACGAAGTGAGGAGGTAGCCAAGATAATTACGAACCAAAAAATGATATACAGGTTGGTCCGTTTCTCAACAATTCCAAAGCTATGATCCTTATTCAATATTAAAAAAAAATCGTTCCCCAACTGTACAATAGTACATTGTGTACCAAGGAGGCAAAGTGGAACTCTTTATGACGAGCGCGATGCTTTCTGTACAAGTCATAGACGAGCGCGCGAGGCGTATAAAGGCCCACCCTCCACGGTCCATAGTCTTTATATAATAAAACCATGTTTTCCCAACTGTTGTATTGTTAAATACCTATTGCTCCAAGCGCGTGCAGAAGCTATATTGCATATGGAACCCGGATAACCACGTACTGCTTTTGTACCGCTCTGGTAGAGTACGCCGTACCGGTACCGTACCTCCCACGTACGTGCGTACGGTACTGGTATGCCGTATTGGTATGTCAGAGCCCCCCCCCCCCCCCCAAAGACACCAAACGTAGTTTTTAAATGCATCCGCATATTTAAATGTACTATCTTGTTAATAATTTGTTGCGGGGTCACGCGAAAGTGAGGTTATGTTTCTTCCCGTGAATAACTCCTCAACATACGTAATTCCTCGACCTAACAACTGATGGCAGCAGCTCTGTACCACAACGGCGTGCAATGACCGTGAGCGTGAGAAATGCGCATGCGAGTACATAGTCGAATACGATTTTTACGTACTGGGAGCTAAAAGACCTCTTTTACGTACAGTTCACATAAACGAAAAAGCAAGGAAAACATGGTTGCGCTAAATAAAAAAAAATAATACAAAAACAACTTTCATCTAATTACAATCTAATCTTAACAATTATGATCCAAAAAGTTATTACAAATTCATTTTATTCTAAGACCTCATCATAACAATTATAAAAACTATGCTTTCATGCGAAAGCCACATCATCGGGCAACATCTTAAAAAACTTTTTACGTATCTTTGGAATTGTTGAAAAACAGACCAACCTGTATATGATCTTGTTGATTAGAAATTATCTTGGCTACCTCCCCACTTCGTTCGATCCATGACTCTTGGACCACCCTGTATATATATATACATATGGAGTATGATGATCTGAAATAATAGGTAATGCCATCACATGACATGGGGAAGGCATAGGATGGCGTATCTATTATTTTGGCAATCTCCTCTGCATCTATAACTATGATATATATATATATATATATATATATATATATATATATATATATATATATATATATATATATATATATATACACAAATACTCTCTCACACACACACACACACACACACACACACACACACACACACACACACACACACACACACACACATACATACATATATATATATATATATATATATATTTAGAAAGGTAATTTTTCACCGGTTACATCTACATAATATTGGTCATCCGCACATGGCTGTTTTGAGTTGGTGCTAAAAATCGAATGGCTTCAAAATTTCTGTCCGTATGCACAGCCATTTTGTGTGTGTATGTGTGTGTGTGCGTGCGCGCGCGTGTGAGTATGTGTATGTGTCTGCATATACATAGCTGTATGTATGCAGCCGCTCACCTCACTGGAGATGTCGATGCCCTGACCTAATTACTCTAATTGCCTTCGACGTCCAGAAGCAGATATTCGCACTCGCGAGCGCGGGAGAGCGAGACCGCCAATCAGCGAGTGGTATAATTAGATAGCGCGGTGGCCGTGGCACGTCGGTCTGCTGCTTCCACCCACAACTACCGTCTCTACGTCTCTCTTTTCCTGTCTTCCGATGCCCCGATTCAAACCTGCGTCTCGCTCACTCCTTGAATGAAAACGCTAAAACCTTGTACCCTTTGAGACCGAACAAGGCTGAGCTACTCAATCGCGCTCTGTTCAACGGGCGAAAACGCTTCTCTCTTATTATACTTGTGCATATACAGTTGCGTGCAAAAATATGTTGGGCCATCCTATTTTTCAGGCATATTGCATTGAAATACGTCGGTGGGGAACAAATAAACGAGTTATGACAACATGGGTTCACTCATATTTGAAAACAATTAATTGTATACATAGATATCGTTCTTAAATATTTGGTTGTCTATCACTTTTTATTTGACGAGTGTGCAAAAGTATTGGGTCACATACGATTGCGTGTGAAAAACATAACAAAGAAATTTTAAAATAACGAAACGAGATTCGACCTTCTTCACTTACGTGAAGGACTTTATTGCCATAACCTTAGCAGCGATAACTGCGGCACATCGACGAGGCATGGACTCTATTAATTGTGAGATCCGTTCTTGTGGCAAGTTTTTTTCACTCATGTTCGCAGATGATTCCACAATTCCGTCTTGTTGGGTTGATTTTTTGTTTCACCGTGATTAGGTCTTGCCACAAATGTTCAATCGGATTTAAGTCCGGTGATCGCAATGGCCAGTCGAGAAAACTTTTCGTCTTTAATAAAAAAAACTTTCACAAATCGTAAAGCATGTTTGGGGTTGTTTTCGTGTTGCAAACAAATGGGAGCATATGGTTTGGCAATATATTTCTTACATTGTAGTATCCACATCGACTTGAATTTACAGCTTTTACGGTAAAAACACCGTGTGTTACGGTAGGAATTTGATACCTTACGTTGAATTCGGTACCTGTTGGACGCCTCATGTACTTCCGCCAATCTGATGCTGTCCGATGCTGATATTTTTTTTTTTTGCAAAATTCAATCTGGCCGTTCGATTATTTTGACTGATGAGTACTTTTTGTACACCAATGCGTCCAATCAGTCCCACAGCCTTCATAGAGGTCGGGATACTGTACTCCGACTAATGTTGATACGATTTTCACTACGTAATTCTCTCGAAATGACTGCTGCAGTTTTGGTGGTTCTATAACGCACTTCCTTTTTAAAATTTTGTCAACGAATTCCGTAGTTTTTCGCGGTCTACCACTTCGACTTTTGTTACACGATGAATTTGTTAATGTATATTTACGGATGATATGATTGACCGTACTGTTACCAATGGATAAAGTAGTCGCAATATCGCGAGAACTCTTCCCTTCGAAAGAAAGCTTTAACACGATTTTACAGACCTCAACCCGAGCAGAAATTTGTTCAGGGTGAAATCCGGACCGGATCAGGCTGCCACAATAGCAAATCCGGGCCGGGGCAGGCAAATTTAGTCCGGCCCTGATCAGGGATGTAACGCTTTTGCAAATTCAGGTCCGGATCAGGCACCTTATCAGGCTCTGATCAGGCGCTTTATCAGGCCCGGATCAGGCACCTTACCAGGCTCGGATTATGCACTATATCTGGCTCGGATCAAGCAACTTATCTGGCCCGGATCAGGTGCCTCATCCAGCCTGAGACATGCGTATCATCTGGCTCAATCATTTGATTAATTTTTTGTTTAAAAATAGATAAACATTTATTAAATTATTATCGCAGTTACACGTTATCAAGTTTACTAACGTTATTAAAAATATGAAACATATGAAAACATTTTTTTTAAGTTTAAGTTTTTATTTTACTTGACTTGATCGTTTAGTTTTTGTTCCGGTTTTGGCGATGACCGTCCCAATCTTTCCGGCCCAATCTGTCCGGCGCAAATCATGCGTGCCTGATCAGGGCGCCTTATTGATACCTGATAAGGCTTCTATCCGGCGCAAATCAGGCGTGCCTGATCAGGGCGCCTTATTGATCCCTGCTCAGGCCCCTGTCTGGCGCAAATCAGGCGTGCCTGATCAGGGTGCCTTATTGATTCCTGCTCAGGCCCCTGTCTGGCTCAAATCAGGCGTACCTGATTAGGGCGCCTTATTGATCCCTGATTCGGCCCTGATGGATCCTCAGGCAGCCTGATTCGATTTCTGCTCGGGAATATTCGTGTGTTTCGTAGTCGCGGCAGAAATAATACTGATTTTTCATTGTCATGCATATTTTAAAACTAGTACGAAAGAAAATGCAAACAAACTGTGCATACGAAGCTGAGCGAGATAGCGGCCCGATACTTTTGCACACCTACAAAACTCATTCGACGCTGTACACAAATAATGCGCCATACAAAAAGAAATAATATTTCACGCTACTATTCATATGATAGCTCTCTTGAAAATTTGAAATAATTAACGAGTTCAGGAATTAAATAGTTTATCACTTTACTCAAAAACTAGGGTGGCTCGAATCTTTTGCACGCCACTGTATATATAGTCGGAAACTTCTACGTGTATAAACGTGTGTGCGCATGGACGTTCATGTATGTGCCCTTTATGCAGATACGCAGAGATCCACCACATTGTTTTCTCACTAAAGCCAGCTGGAAACAGAAGAGCCTCGTCCATCTTACTCTCTTACATCGGAATATCTAAATAACGTTTCAACTGGTACAGTAGGGCAATAATGGAGTGGTCAGTGGTTTTGATAAGGTACCGCAGCGGGTGCCATATAATGTAAAAAAAATATCGTGGTTGATTTTTTTTGAGAGCAATTCTGTCATAAGTGAGATTACAATGAGCCTCAGCTAACACCGAAAAAAATGTGTTAATTATACCGACGTAACGGTTCGGAACGTAGCGCAATGTTTATCGAAAGTAACGAAAATCATAAATCTGGTTGATAATTAAAATATCTTTTATCCCTCTCAAAAGCCCTTCTCGGAACCACATTGTTCTAGCGTTAACTTCTTATGAGGATTATGCGCTGCATGCAGCACATAAATTGAAGTTCCGCTCGGGAGTCTCATTGTCCATGTAGGTAGTTTATACTTTTCCAACGGAATGCTAGAGGAATTTCATTTACGTTCGAGCTGCGAGAGGCGGCATTATACCGATGAAAAATTCCTTGGAACAACTCTTCCTTTTGCCAAAAGCTCAAAAATAGTTTCCCAATAATAAAAATAATGATGATAATAATAATAATAAAGAGGGGAACACAGAGGCAGAGAAATGACAAATGTTCTCTTCAGCCTGGTCACCTAGCAGCATCCAAGTATTGGCCTGGTCCAATCCTCGAATGAGTGACCGCTTAACCACGGATGTATGCCAACTACCGAGTAGTATTACTAACAATGGAACCGTTTCTGGTGTCTCTCGCCAATTTTCTATAATTTGTGATATTTTATTCTTCATCGAAATCTAAAAGACACGTATTTTTTTATCCATGAGAAAATGGTTTTAAGGGGTGAAATTCACCTTCAGAGTTGGACACCTTTGGTGGGTGTATTGCAGTTTCGCATATTTCTCCCCGAGATATTTGGGGGAATTATGGGACATTAAGAATGGACTTTTCGAATTTTAACGGGATAAATTAATAGAAATGTATAGGGACTAAAAGTTTAAGTAAACTAATAAATTTGGTCATACCAAATGTATGACAAAATTTATTAGTTTCCTCTGCCCCCCCCCCCCCCTTGCAGATGCAAGATAGCAGTGCATTAGGATCAAGAGATTATTACCAACACTCTGAAGCGTTTCTCAGGAACAACAAATAGTACAGTAATAAGTGTGGCGTAAACGCGAACAATGGGTTCGTAAAAGCCTGTACGAATAAACAAAGGAATATTGGGAAAAATATTAATGGTAAACTTCCCGACTAGAAATTTTGATCCGGCAGACTGAAGACTGATCACGCTCCGATCAGGCTGCAGTCCGGAATGCCGTAGTACGGCACCCCTGATCAGGGCCGGATGTCCACTGGATCAGTGGAACCGTAGTACCGCCGTAAAGAGGCACCCTGATCCGACCGTAGTAAGGTAGCCTGTGCGGCGCCATAAAACGGCGTCCATGGACGTCTTGTTACGGCGCCGCACAGGCTACCTTACTACGGCTGGATCAGGGTGCCTTTTTACGGCGGTACTACGGTTCCACTGATCCGGTGGACATTCGGCCCTGATCAGGCGTGGCGTACTACGGTTTCACTGATCCGGTGGACATTCGGCCCTGATCAGGCGTGCCGTACTACGGTTCCACTGATCCGGTGGACATCCAGCCCTGATCAGGCGTGCCGTACGACGGCATTCCGGACTGCAGCTTGATCTGCCCCGTATTGAAGCTGCCATATTTGAGAGTCTTGGCGGTGTATGCACGTGCATATATGCGTTTTTCCAATTTCCTGGCAGAAATAATAGTGCAAAATGGATCAAAAAGAGTCCCGAAAAAAATTATTGAGACACTTACGGGTGCGAAAGTGGCGTGCTGTAAACACAGAAAGAAAAAAACAACGGCTAACAGAAGTAAATTCTTCACTCGTACTAGGTGTGTATATATATATACATATACATTTTCATTTATATATTCTTTACTTTCAAAATTAACAATATCTATTATTATTTATTAACATGCATAACATCTATTATTTTTGTAATGGTATTTTTAGAGCCAAGCGGAGAATTGCCTACAAATCTTGAGAATTGAGATTGCCTATATTGGCAATTGGCAATCCCGGTCAAATCTAGAGAATTGAGATAGATAAAAATAAAAATATAAGTGAGTTTATTATTGTTATCGAAATTATTATACATTCATAAATACCAAATTTCCCCTTTTTCAGTTCTTAAAAAAAAAATTCTTTAAAAAAGGAATCAAAATAACGTTGAATTTTGCATCGGTGGAATGCAACGATTTTTTTTTCATTTTTCATTCGTTTATTTTGATCATGATCAAAAGCCTTTTTTTGTAAATTGAAGTCGTAAAACTCTAATGAGAATACGTAAAAACGTGTGGATTATTTTTAGTGCCTAATCAGGCCAGAAGAAATTCAGCGGTCAAAAAGTATTAATTTTCGTTGCATTGCTAACTTCGATGCTAACTTCAACGCCATAATAAAATATTGACATTTTTTAAAATGATGATAATATAAGCAAAGAAAAAAAGATAATTCCTACAAGTGTTAGGATGGCTAAGTAGGTAGCGCGTTCAGCTCTAGAATTAGAAGACGTAGGTTCGAAACCGAGGCTAGACAAAAACTTTAACGCGGCAGAACACGTTTTAATCCAATTATCATACATGCATCAATATAAGTAAAGCATATGGAAACGAAAAATACTACCAGAATATTTTTATTCATCATTTGTTGCCTTTCTTATTTTTCATTTCAGGCGCGGCAGCCGGATCATGGCCGGGTCAGGGCCGTAATCAGCAGCCGGATCAGGGCCGTAAACGGCAGCCGGATCCGGGTCGGATGCCAAAAAGCGTTACACGCCTGATAAAGCCCTGATCCGGCCGCCTGATCAGTGCCGTAGTACGGGATACGGATGCCGGATCCGGCCCTAGTCAGTCCCGTAGCAAAATTTCTAGTCGGGTTGATGTTATAAATAGTCTTTCAAACCATTCAACTTTACTTGAAATGAAACATGCGACGTTTGTTTTAGTCCATTGTAGAAGCTTACGTTTCTCGGTGCACACGAAAAAAAAAATGTCATCGAATTTCACGAGCATTGTTACGCGATACTCATTAAAGTAAGGCGCTTACGAAAAGTTGTGAAAATAGGGAACAAAAAATCGTCTGTATCGTGCAGCCATAGCCATACACGTACCCCGTAGTATACTTACCACGACAAAGTAAATTTAATGCTCGGCTTGAAATCTAACGAGCCACGATTGTCATTGCTCGGCGGGGGCGCGACAGGGTTTCAATTTAATTAAGGATATGTAGCGCTTTTTCTATCTTCTTCTCCCTCCGAGTATAACGGAGGAATGAGGAAGATGTCCATGCCGAGCAACCTTCTTCCGCGTACATAAATTCTGGTTCGTCGTCCCAGTTGCTTGCATTATACGTAAATATTGCGCTCTGGCAATGACCAAACTCGTGCAAAGAGTGTGGAGGACGAGAAAAAAGATCGAGAGAGAAAGACAGAAGAAGGAGTCGGTCTAGTGAAAGAGGACGGAGTTTATAGAAGAAATTTATGTCGTGCCTTTTCTACCACGAGTTTTTACATAAAGAGAGAGAGAGAGAGAGAGAGAGAGAGAGAGAGAGAGAGAGAGAGAGAGAGAGAGAGAGAGAGAGAGAGAAAGAGAGAGAGAGAGAGAGAGAGAGAGAGAGAGAGAGAGAATGAGAGAGAGAGAGAGAGAGAGAGAGAGCGGGCAAAGACATTCCCTTATCTTTCAACCTCTGTATGATTTGCGTTGTTTTATTTATATAATTCCTAGCTGCTGTATCGGGCACCGCTCGGGTGTAAGTCGATTTTTCGTGTACTTGTCACTGACAGAAAGTAGGTTTATAGTGAGCGGGCTCGGTCGCGCATGTTTACGCGATCTATTTTGTTACTGCGCGTCTCAGATATTTGTTCACTGCTCAGTCCTGCGATAACCTACCGTGATGATTCGTAGCTTAGAATCTGCACCTGGGAATTCACTATACACTGGTAAAAACCGCATCCAAATCGGACCATTGGTCCAGAAGTTTATCCAGGACCTACAGAAAGATTGTAAGCTTACAAAAGTTGAATACTCGCTTCGCGATAGTTGCGTGCGCAGCGATTTAACGCGCCAAAGAGAAAGAGAGAGAGAGAGAGACAGCTGGGAAAGAATTCATCCCTTAAGGCCTTATATACGCGAAAAATTTCAAAATGTTTCATTTTTTATTATTTTTTATTCCATTAGCCTGAACGGTTAGGAATATTTTAAGCTTTACAGAATTGAAAAATTCAAAAAATTGTTAAAGTTACAGCATTTAGAGCGTAAAAACTTTTATTTTCTTGGAAGCAGGCAGGTAGCAGCGGTAACCGGCCGCGCTATACGGAGACAGGTGCGCTAGATCGGCTACTACCCTTTTCTATTGTTTACTTATTATCCCTACATAGAATCGTGTAACGGTAAAGGTAACGGGTTTTGTCGGTTTGGTCTACGATAAAAGTAACGGTTTTTTTCGGTTCGGCACAAGCATAAAAACTACCGATCCATTTTAAAAAATGGAGTTGTCCTTCAAATGTCCGAAGTACCTCCACCAGCAAAAAAACTATTATCGCTATCGGATGGCCCCTTTCGTACTGTGCAATTTCATTTCAGCAAATATTTCTGTGAACCTTATAGTTTCGAAGATATCCAAGGTGCTAATAGTTAATGATCCACCCGGTATATACATTAGGGTGGTCCATTTTTTTTCATTTTTGCGGGCCATCCGATCTAACTGTGACAAATAGAGAAAAAAATATCGTGAAGGCTCCCTATAATTGGAAAATATATATAGGTTGCTACCTGGGTTTAAACAAAATGATTCTGAAAACGAATGAAATTGAATGATTTATATTTTTTTCCAAACTATTTGTTGAAATACAAATTTGTTTATACTTTTTTTAACAATGTAACTTTATCTTAATTCTTTCTAGCATGTGCAATCGTACTGATATTGAAATTTGGCATGTTTTTCCGATGTTCGCTTAAAACTAACAGCAGATACTGTTTCTGTTCCGCATCATATGTAGTAGCCCGATTAAATTCATCTATAAGGCCAACTCCGCGCGCTGCTGTGTCGCTTACTACACGGAATCCTTTGCAAATAGCGAAACACTTTAGAAAGCTTTCATCACTTTTCTATTCTAGTGGATCCCGAGCAAGAAAAGTTGGTTCTATTTTTATTATTTCAAAAAATCGCAAACTACTAGCTTGCGATTACGAAGTTTACAAATCTGATGTTGAGAAGGCTCTGGACTGTTATATCAGCATTCACATGACAGCTGGTACTCCCCGGGCGTGCTAATGATTCAGTCATTTCGCACTTCTTTTTAATTGGAACGTCGTCATCGAAAAAAGACAAACAGATTAATTCTTCTGACAGATACCATAGATGGTTCATGAACTTTTTTAAGACGGTAGTAGCCACTTTAAGGTAGTTGTTCCGCCAAGGCGTTTTTCTATAGATTTTTGTTTATTTTGAGGGCTCATTCTGGACACTATTCAATGATGACCTCCAAAATTACAAAAGGATTCACCGTTCCGTTTTCGAGATATTGGTAATCAAAGATTTCATGGTTTTACTTGTGTTCTTATAAAGAGCAATCGAAAATTTCACGTTTCACACAATAACTTCGAAACTTTTCTAGAGATTTTTTTTTAATTTTCAATTACAGAAGAACTTATGACGAAGTGGGTAAAAAAAATCATGAACTTTGACCGTCTAGCTTCAGAGATATAACGATTTTAATTAAAAAATGTCTAGCGACGCTAGCGCCTCGAAGCGACTGGAGCAGACTAAAACTAGATTACAGTAGTGTGTACATATTCGTATACGCCGAATATCTACGTACTAGTAACCGGAATGGATAGCCTGATACAAAAGTGAGGGTTAAGTAAACATGATATTAGGCGTTTTCATCATTACCTTATGAGTTCTTAAAAATACGATGTATAACCTATATCATAAGGATATTTCGCAATATTTCGGAGCTTTCATCGATTGAGCGGAGAAGAAACTTTTCAACGTGACTGTGACGAGACTGCTACCTTAAACACAATCCGATAGAGACCATGACATACTCGATACGAGTCGAGGCTCCATGGTGGGAAAAATATATAGTAAAAATGTTATAATGCTCGGTAGCGACCTCTAAACATTTTCCGATTACAGGAAGCTTTTGCGATATTTTTTTTTCTCTATTTGTCACAATTTGATCAGGTGGCCCGCAAAGAAATTGAAAACAAGGTAAAAAGTGGACCACCCTAATATATATATATATATATATACAGGGTGTGGCGTAAAGAGTAGTCAACTCGTTACCTGTGGTTGAGGGGCATCATGACTGATCAGAAAATCAAAATTTGTGTTTATTAAAAGTGTCATGGTTTTCGAGTTTTTGCCCCTTTTTTAAATTTCATAAATAATTACACACTTGGTCACTCTTTTCGATGGCATGATCACAAATAAAGGTATTTTCTCAGTCTGTTTTTTGAGAAGTACTCTTTGATAGATGTGCTATCCAATGTAAACTTTCGTTTTTATACCGCTAGCTTAATTTTTTTATTATTCAAAATTTTTATGCCAAATTTGTTTGACGAAAAAAAAATCCGAAACTTTGAGCGCGCACGGTGTAAAAAAAATGTATGGTGACTAATTTATTGTGACTTGGTCACACAGGTCACCATAAATTTTCTTTACACCACGGGCGCTCAGTTTCGTTTTTTTTCCGTCCAACTAATTTTTGCATAAAAAGTTTGAATAATAAAAAAATTAAGCTAGCGGTATAAAAACAAAAGTTTACATTGGATAGCACATCTATCAAAGAGTACTTCTCAAAAAACAGACTGAGAAAATACCTTTATTTGTGACCATGTCATCGAAAAGAGTGACCAAGTGTGTAATTATTTATGAAATTTAAAAAAGGGGCAAAAACTCGAAAACCATGACACTTTTACTAAACACAAATTTTGATTTTCTGATCAGTCATGATGCCCCCCAACCACAGGTAACGAGTTGACTACTCTTTACGCCACACCCTGTATATATATATATATATATATATATATATATATATACATACAGGGTGGACCACGCAACGTGTGCACCTCTTTTACGACCAAAATATGCGTTGCACAAAAAAATGTTTTATACAAAAGTTACATGGTTTATAAGGCTACACTATGTGGTGCATTTATTTTTTTTATAGGCGTAGGTGCTTCGAAGAATTGAAGGTCAACTTTATTTTTTCAAATGGAATGCTATATTTTTTATAGCGTAATATGATAGAGTATCGAATTCTGAGTAAAAAAGTATAGACCTTTATTAGCCCTAGAGTTAATAGCTAACGAGTAATTTGACTTTATTACTTTAAAATTTTCTTCACGTAATATCAAGTTGGAGATTCATTCATTCATTTTCACCTTTATCTTTCTGATAATAATCACGCACAATCACCGAAGGATACTTTAATACTGGATTACAATCATTGAGAAGATTGTGAATCATGATAAGTGTGTGTGATGTGGTAAATGTGTTCATATTGATAAACACTGTGATGTAAACACTGCCATTCAGAAATTTGTAGTAGATTTGAATCTCCAACTTGATATTACGTGAAGAAAATTTTAAAGTAATAAAGTGAAATTACTCGTTAGCTATTAATTCTAGGGCTAATAAAGGTCTATACTTTTTTACTCCGAATTCGATACTCTATCATATTACGCTATAAAAAATATAGCATTCCATTTGAACAAATTAAGTTGACCTTCAAATCTTCGAAGCGCCTCCACCTATAAAAAAAATAAATGCACCACATAGTGTAGCCTTATGAACCATGTATCTTTTGTATAAAACATTTTTTTGTGCAACGCATATTTTGGTCGTAAAAGAGGTGCACACGTTGCGTGGTCCACCCTGTATATATATATATATATATATATATATATATATATATATATATATATAATATAAAATAATACATAATGATCCTTTATTATCAGTATTTCGTGATTAGACAACAAATCAATCAGATCTGTTAGATGCTTAGATGACGCAGTAAAATTACGAAAATATTATAAATCAAAAGTCATAGGTTGATTGGGAAAAACGATGACAAAAAAAATATATTCCTTATTCGCCGATAACGATCATAGTGATGAATCGTACGAACGATAATACGGGTATGGAACTGAGATTTTGTGAAAGCCAGAGGAAGAAAGCGCCACTGGGGGGAAGAAACACACATAGCGACAGACAGAATAATACACCTCGAGGGAAAATTTGCTGGCGGTAGGTTCAGGACCCGAATGCTGCACCTCGGCATTAAAGCCGGCGCGCTCCTTACGCAATCGTTCTCCTGAATGCCCTCGAATCTGCTGTAATGGCCCGTTTGTGATAGGGACAAATTGATTTCAATTGCCGCCTACGTGCATGCAACCAACGAGAATTGACGAGGAACCATGCAAATTGGATAATCGCCAGCGCAAGAGTGCAGAATCGCCATCTCCCTTTCTTTCTCTCTCTCTCTCTCTCTCTCTCTCTCTCTCTCTCTCTCTCTCTCTCTTTCCCTCCCTCTCTCTTCCCTCCTCTGTGCGCTTATTTCTATCTCTCGTTTTGCCTCTCTCTCCCGCCCTTACGCTCTCTTTCTCTCTCCAGCTCGGTTCCTGCTTGAAACAGTCTGTTACGAAACGAGAAATGCTCATACCACTGAGTAGTAACAGCGAGGCTGAGCTAGACAGACACGGCAAAGACGAGAGGAAGAAACGAGATACGGGGAGATCGCGGGAGACAACTCTTAAAAAAGGGAGAGAGCGAGAGGGAGGGAGAGAGAGAGAGAGAGAGGGAGAGAGAGAGAGAGAGAGAGAGAGAGGGCGAGAGAGAGAAAGAGGGAGAAACAGAGAGAGAGAGACAGATTGCACAACGAGATAGGGCTTTTAAGATGTTGGGTCGAGAGGAGAGAGAGAGAGAGAGAGAGAGAGAGAGAGAGAGAGAGAGAGAGAGAGAGATAGCGACAGCCGGAGAGAGAGAGCGACTGAAGGAATTCCCCGTCGTTCTCATTTCGCGGGCTCGAGACCCGGAGTTGCCAATGAAAATTGAATTACTTCAACGACGTACAGACCTATACCTGAGGATTTTCGAATACGTATATTCATCTTGAACGTTCGGTCGTTTGTATACATTTATAATATATACATTTGCAGAAGGAACCGGAGGGCGAAAAATACTCGCGTTTGTAGAATCAACAAAAAAAAAACATTCTTTAACCTCGAATTGTTGATATTTCCAATTATTCGTGAGCGAATGTTTCGTTTTTATCATTTTGTTTTACAATAAAAAAAACATCTTCGACCGGTTTAAAGTTAAACAAATTTTTCATCAATCGAGTGACAGAGAGAGGCAAATCGTGAAAGGATCTATAGATGTTTTTCTTTTTTATTCTCTAGATCCCTCTTTTTTTGCAGCAGCAGCACCTAAAGTTAACAGGTCTTCATGAATTCGGGCCTAAAAAACGGGTTGATAGAAAAGAAATCTGTTGAGGGTGTTGGGATGATGTGGTCGAAAATTACACATAATTAATACGAAGTCTTACCAGGTTTAAGTTTTTTTTCTAATTGCAAATTATTGATAAACAATGAAGTGATTATTACTTAAAGAAACTGCCGCTGTTCCTGGATGATCAATCGGAGCAGGTCGTTCTGGCAACTCTGATGATCTGAATTTAAAAAATGTTTTTTATTATAATAATAAAACTTTCGTATAACTGGATACTTTTTTGAAACTTTTAAAATTACAAATACGGGAAGCTGTAGAAAAAAAACATTGATTTTTGACAAAAAAAAAGAAAATTTTATCATTTGTTGTTATTGAATGGATAGACATAGCGAAAAAAGCGTCACGCCATACGATAGGAAGTGCTATAAACTCTGCTCTGTCCGAATTTGAATGGAATCGGACGAATAGATTTTACGCGGCTATTCTACTGTCATGGCTTAAAAAATAAGTTATTTTTTTTTATATTTTTTTAAACCGTTGCATGTATCGGTACAAAGTTTTCTTCGCTCAAAGGTACACTCTTATAGAATAGAAAACATTTTTTTTTGTTGCATATAAATGTATATTTATTTAACAATTTATTATCATGTAAAGGCATGAAAAAAGTATGTCGCTGGTGTTGATGATTTGCGCTCTCCAGATAATCTGAAACAAAAAATTCAAAAAGATTCTTAATCTGTATGAGTGTCGCTATCGCCCAAACTAGAATTATTAAAAATATTAATTTGTACTTATACTTTCGCCCGAATTATGACGAAAAAAAAACGTGTTTTTCGAAAACTTTTGCAAAAAAACGACGTCATTTTGTTATTTTGCAATTTAAAATAATACTTCTAGTTCGGGCGATAGCGACACTCATACAGATTAAGAATCTTTTTGAATTTTTTGTTTCAGATTACCTGAAGAGCGCAAATCATCAACGCCAGTGACATACTTTTTTCATGCCTTTACATGATTATCAATTGTTAAATAAATATATATTTATACGCAACAAAAAAAAAATTCTTTTCTATTCCGTAAGAATGTATCTTGAAGCGCAAAAAAGTCAGTACCAATACATACAACAGTTAAAAAAAAATATATTCAAAATTGCTTTTTTTGGGCCATCACAGTAGAATAACCCCTTAAGTTGTCACTTGCACCATTTCATAAAACGTAGTTTCGAGAAAAACGCAACAGAAAAGAGGGTCGATCGCGACGAGGTGGTTCACGGTAGCGCAGTGGGCCATTTGACCCTTGACAAAAATCGTCATAAGTCGGTTAATTTTTTAACTTCTTACAAAATCTTTGCTGCAAATTAAAGTTAATATTCTAGGCTATAAAACTATGAAATAAAAAAATGATATTCCAAATATTGCAAGTTCATGCGGACCCCTTAAGTTGCTTTCAACCCGCTTGGCTTTTCATCTCTCTCTCTCTCTTTTGAGTCGAGGCCATAGCGCAGGAGGGCGGGCGGGCGGGGCGGGGGTACGAGAAACAAAGTAGGCGCGCGCAAGGGAACACCTGGTCTATGCAGCGATCTTTTCAACTTACCACCACTATCAGACTGCTGTGCATGCATATCCAAACATACATACACATATATATATATATATATATATATTTCTGTATGCAAGGTAAGCTTGACTCCGAAACTTTGTTTTCCAAGATCTTGAATATTTCAAGTATCTCACCAAGAATTCCAAAGAATCTCGTTCCCATGACTCCCGCCCTTCTCCGTCACTCCTTTGCTCGTCCCTTTTTCACCATCTCTGTCTCACGGAACTATGACGCACCGCGGAGCTTTCCCCGCGAATCGAGTACAAAATTAAATTCAAGAGGTTTCGATGTACTGCGTACATCGCATACCCTATGGTAAATGCCTGGGGTTGCTGAAACTTTGAATGCATAGTTATATGTTGATGTAGTCTCCTGTGTGATCGATCTGCATCCCCATATATGACTACCCGAGCAGAAATTTGTTCAGGGTGAAATCCGGACCGGATCAGGCTGCCACAATAGCAAATCCGGACCGGGTCAGGCAAATTTAGTCCGGCCCTGATCAGGGATGTAACGCTTTTGCAAATTCAGGTCCGGATCAGGCACCTTATCAGGCTCTGATCAGGCGCTTTATCAGGCCCGGATCAGGCACCTTACCAGGCTCGGATTAGGCACTATATCTGGCTCGGATCAAGCAACTTATCTGGCCCGGATCAGGTGCCTCATCCAGCCTGAGACATGCGTGTCATCTGGCTCAATCATTTGATTAATTTTTTGTTTAAAAATAGATCAACATTTATTAAATTATTATCGCAGTTACACGTTATCAAGTTTACTAACGTTATTAAAAATATGAAACATATGAAAACATTTTTTTTACGTTTAAGTTTTTATTTTACTTGACTTGATCGTTTAGTTTTTGTTCCGGTTTTGGCGATGGACGTCCCAATCTTTCCGGCCCAATCTGTCCGGCGCAAATCATGCGTGCCTGATCAGGGCGCCTTATTGATACCTGATAAGGCTTCTATCCAGCGCAAATCAGGCGTGCCTGATCAGGGCGCCTTATTGATCCCTGCTCAGGCCCCTGTCTGGCGCAAATCAGGCGTGCCTGATCAGGGCGCCTTATTGATCCCTGCCCAGGCCCCTGTCCGGCGCAAATCATGCGTGCCTGATCAGGGCGCCTTATTGATACCTGATAAAGCTTCTATCCGGCGCAAATCAGGCGTGCCTGATCAGGGCGCCTTATTGATCCCTGCTCAGGCCCCTGTTTGGCGCAAATCAGGCGTGCCTGATCAGGGCGCCTTATTGATCCCTGCTCAGGCCCCTGTCTGGCTCAAATCAGGCGTACCCGATCAGGGCGCCTTATTGATCCCTGATCCGGCCCTGATGGATCCTCAGGCAGCCTGATTAGGTTTCTGCTCGGGTAAATGTGCACAACTGTGCATTTTATTTCGAAGTATAAATTCGAAAATTCGAAAAGTGGATACTTGGATGGGCCACCGCTTAGAGCTTCGCAGAAATTGAAAATGTCGAAGGGACAAGAATGGGGTAAAAGTGAAAAGGTTGAAGGCACCATCTTACGAATCGTAAGGTCACACAAAAAAAAAGGAAAACAAATCGTAGGAATGAGCCTACGGAATAACAAGAAATATCGTTATTTGTCGATTCTTCTGCCGTAACCGAAACAAATTAAAAGAAAGCGAAGGGATGTACGAAAAAATTTCCTTGATCTTGAATTAATTTGAAAGCAAGCGAAATAAGCAATTTGCATGTATAATTTTCTGGCGAGAAAGATATCACCGAAAGGGCATGAGATTCCAGAGGAAAATCAACTATCAACCATTCGGGAGATTAATTTCGTCATACCAGATCGCGCGAGATTTCTCGCTTGCGTCGGGCTGGAATATCGAATGGAACGAACGGGGGAGGGTGGAATATAGATTCATATAGGTCGTAGACGGAGCGAGGGATTACTCTTCGCAATTTTCGGAAACCGATATAGGCATAGAGCGAGAACGAGAGAGGGCGAGAGTGTAAGAGAGAGAGAGAGAGAGAAAGAGAGAGAGAGAGAGAGAGAGAGAGAGAGAGAGAGAGAGAGAGAGAGAGAGAGAGAGAGAGAG
This sequence comes from Ophion ventricosus, assembly GCA_963932345.1. Taxonomy (NCBI): domain Eukaryota; kingdom Metazoa; phylum Arthropoda; class Insecta; order Hymenoptera; family Ichneumonidae; genus Ophion; species Ophion ventricosus. The sequence goes on from OZ010717.1 coordinate 6,844,889, forward strand.
AGAGAGAGAGACAGAGAAAGAGAGAGAGAAAGAGACAGAGATCGAATGGAAATATCCACGGTGTCAGCTCAAACTTTTTGTGTGCTCCTTTGTTATTTTTTACTCTTAATGGAATATTTCGTTATCGATTCACGATGGTGATCCCCGGTATATTTTTTTTTATCAAAGACACAAATAATCCTAAGCAAACGATAAATTTTAATATTGGCTCTCCAGCCCGTCGGCAAATCGTTCTTCTCCGCGTATTTTTTTCTTTCGAGAATACTGTATGAAAAAACAATTATATTCCATCTTTTTTTTGTCCCATTTTGCAACAAGATTTCCACCAAGATGTGCTCGTTTTGGTTGTATGAAATTATATTTGAATAAGAGCTAAAATAAGAGTTTAGCCATATAGGTCGGAGAGATGAAATACCAAGACCTCCTTTCGGATTGCCTTTGCACAAAAGCTGCGTGCTATGAAAACATTTATTTCAACTTTACATATTCATATTGGACCGCGCGGTTTTTCTCTCCTTCTACGGTATTTCGACCATCTCGAAATAAGCTTAAATTTGTGTATGCGCGAAAAAAAAATCATTTTTGAGCATTCTGGAATTTTTTAAAAATATTTATAGGCAATTTTGAATGAAAAACATTTTCATGCCACAGCAAGTGTATGTGGCAGATAGACATACCGTTGGCGAGTTTGGACATAAAAATATAATATTGCCAAAAATAAAACCAATCTTTTGTATAAATGGCAATAATTTTGCGTACAAACAAAAATAATTTTTCTTGCGAAAATAAAAAGGTTTTTTTTTCTAATGACTGCGCCTTGTTTTGTTTGTCATGAAAACAGGACTACCACACAGGCAGGACTTAAGAGACCAAAATGATAGAGACCGGGTCGAACAAGTTCTGGTATTGCCCGGTGGATCTCCGTTTTCGTTATCGCATCCTGCGATCCGATTGCCCGAATTGCCGAGTTTCGGTGATGACTTTGACGACTCTTCGGAGGGATGGAATCCATTTGGAACGAGCTTTAATTTATGGAAGGACAGTTCGCTACAAAGCTTTTTCGACAACATGCAGAGTAAGTTAATTAAAATATCTGCGTATAGCCTACAGTCCTATGCCAATCACTTTACCAAAGGGCGTCAAACGAGCCTTCAAAATAATACGTTGTCTCTATAACCCAAACAGAATTTACTATTCATTTATTCAAATTTCATTTCATTACATAATAAAAATATGTTATATTTTTGGCATTATATATTTGATTATATACATTTCCTAGCATCGTAAATTACAATAACAATTTACGCATTATACATTTTCTAACAAAAAAAACAATGTTTGTTATATGGAATAATTTATTTTTTTTTAAACTCTATACCCCCTATATTAATAAATTGAAAAAATAAGGTTGACAATACGCTGCCTCCATAATCAAGAAAAAATTATGATTTGAAATAATCGTTTTTTTACATAATTTCATTATCTTTATTTGAATCTAAAATAATAAATAATAATTCATTGTTAAATTAATAAATTAATTAATAATTCAAATAAATAATAACTAATAATCATTACGAATGATAAATAATTATCTCTATTGTTAGGTTACTTAAAAGTGATATACTAATTGGCGCATTATATACTTTTTATGAAGAAGACAATGTTTATCAACCAGGATAGGTTTATTAAACATTTCTTTCTAAACGGCAGACTTTTCGGCATCGGAAAATAAAACAATAATTACCTATTTCGCATTTTCCGAAAGGAATGCATCATTAGACTGTCCGTAAAGAAGGCATTGATCAAATTATCTGACGAAAATTCAAATTACCATTCGATTATCGAATTTGTAAAGCTAGACGGAACATCCGGTCTATAGGTACCAGCAACCAAGAGAGCCTTTTATATTGTTCTCTCACGTCGACGTAATGCGCTTGTCACCTGCCCCGGTGCGCTCACGTCTCTTTCATTTGGCGACAAATTACGCCTGTACAGAGAGCTCCGCCTCGCGCAGACGCGCTCCGCCATCTGAGCGCGCGTTATCCTCAACAAAATTGCCAAGAATATTCATCGCGATTTTTGCATAAAGAGACAATTATTATCCATATGCGAAAGAATATATTATTCAAATTTTATATCCCACACGTATATACCACATAAACATACTATATGAATCCGCAAATGTGCATGTATGTGTGCATCGTGATGATAAACCATGGAGACATGTTTGTCGATTGCGTATAAAGAACGCAAAATTGCAAGGTTGAATTAATACTCGAAAGACGACAAATTAAATTGACCGAACTGTAATAAAAAAACTTTTGTTTGGGTTTGATCGGATCCCTAAAGTTTCTTTGTACACTGAGAGAAATGTATGTTGTTTCGAACTATATTTTAGCCAATTTTATATTTCCCTGAGGAAACAATAATATTTTATAGCCATAGTTACTGCCAATAATATAGTATTGCTTTTTGATATTTCAGTAGTTGCATAAATTATGCACATATGTTAACCGCAACTACAAATCTTACAAGTATACGTTCATTGTTCAATGCTATATAATATCATACGTTTTCATGAAATGGACATTCTCTTACACTATCAAAAATTAACTCACCCAAGATCCCAATAGTGAAGAGGACTAAAATATATGTACATTGATAAAAAAATGTTGCTTGTGATTTGAAACGATGTTTATAGCAATTTGTATCATATTATATGATAAGACCTGCTATTGGGTATTTGGCGTGTTATTCGATTATTCTTTATGCACTCCACCCGTGTGGTCTCAAGGCATCACAGCCCGTCTACTAAATGCATAGAATATTCCATAAAATCAAAATAAAATAAGACACTCAACTGAGAGTTCTACCCCGATATTTTTTTTTATTAGAGTTCATCATTCCCGGACCACCTAAAATGATTTATTTCGAATAAAATATTTCGCTTACACATGGAATCGAACGTACAACCTACCTGCCTATAGGCACGCCCCAAGTATGGTATAAAATACTTGTTGCATCTTATTCGCGGATATTGTATAACAGCCAAAAGAAATCCCGACTATATTTCTGAATAGCTGGTACCTCCAATTTAGGTGAAATTTTGCACAGATCTTTTTTTTTCTTGATAACACAAGTCACTGCGTGAATGGATTTTTGGCGCATCGCAATACCCGAGCAGAAATCTAATCAGGCTGCCTGAGGATCCATCAGGGCCGGATCAGGGATCAATAAGGCGCTCTGATCTGGTACGCCTGATTTGAGCCAGACAGGGGCCTGAGCAGGGATCAATAAGGCGCCCTGATCAGGCACGCCTGATTTGCGCCAGACAGGGGCCTGAGCAGGGATCAATAAGGCGCCCTGATCAGGCACGCCTGATTTGCGCCGGATAGAAGCCTTATCAGGTATCAATAAGGCGCCCTGATCAGGCACGCATGATTTGCGCCGGACAGGGGCCTGAGCAGGGATCAATAAGGCGCCCTGATCAGGCACGCCTGATTTGCGCCAGACAGGGGCCTGAGCAGGGATCAATAAGGCGCCCTGATCAGGCACGCCTGATTTGCGCCGTATAGAAGCCTTATCAGGTATCAATAAGGCGCCCTGATCAGGCACGCATGATTTGCGCCGGACAGATTGGGCCGGAAAGATTGGGACGGTCATCGCCAAAACCGGAACAAAAACTAAACGATCAAGCCAAGTAAAATAAAACCTTAAACTTTAAAAAAATGTTTTCATATGTTTCATATTTTTAATAACGTTAGTAAACTTGATAACGTGTAACTGCGATAATAATTTAAAAAATGTTGATCTATTTTTAAACAAAAAATTAATCAAATGATTGAGCCAGATGACACGCATGTCTCAGGCTGGATGAGGCACCTGATCCGGGCCAGATAAGTTGCTTGATCCGAGCCAGATATAGTGCCTAATCCGAGCCTGGTAAGGTGCCTGATCCGGGCCTGATAAAGCGCCTGATCAGACCAGGATAAGGTGCCTGATCCGGACCTGAATTTGCAAAAGCGTTACATCCCTGATCAGGGCCGGACTAAATTTGCCTGATCCGGCCCGGATTTGCTATTGTGGCAGCCTGATCCGGTCCGGATTTTACCCTGAACAAATTTCTGCTCGGGTAGTTTTGTACCATATTATGGTGATTTGTACTATATTATATGATACGACCTGCTATACGTAGAGCAATGTTTGTCCTACAAGAACAGAAGGTAAACTACAAGAAGAAGTCTTAAACTGATATCCTATTTTTGCAATGTAACAAACATAGTATGTAACAGTTTGTAAGAATCGCGTTATTCTCAAAAGTATTGGGTCTATGCCTAGTTCCATAGCGAAATTCCGGCAGATGTCGTTCGCAGTTGTTTATCCACTCGCACATGCGTCAACCATATGAATTGTCGTATATTAAATAAAAGCTAACACTTGTGCCAAAATAAAAAAAAAAGTATCCATCGAGATCCGTGACGTAAAGGAAGTTTAGTTATATTTTCAAGATAGCCGAAAAAAACAGGTATTTTCGATGTATTTCGCTTTTTTTAATTTCCAAAATGCAAAAACGCGTTCCAAACGCTCAAAAAGATATGCACCGTGTACGGAGAGAATGCCGTAAGCAAAAGTATGTGTCGGAAGTGGTTTGGGAAATTTCGTTTTGGAGATTTTGATCTCCAAGATTCTCCTCGCTCCGATCGGCCAGTCACTACTGATGTCGATAAAATCAAAGCTTTAATCGACTCCAACCGGCATTTGACGACTATAGAGATCGGACGTAACATCGACCTTGACCAATCAACTGTTTCAAGATATTTACGGAAGCTTGGGATGGTAAACAAGCTTGATGTTTGGGTGCCGCGCAAATTGAGCGAAAAGAATTTAATGAACCGTATTTCGTCTTGCGATTTTCTGCTCAAATGCCATCGAAACGGATTATTTTTAAAGCGAATGATAACTGGCGATGAAAAGTAGATTGTCTACAATAATGTCAGTCGAAAAAGATCATAGTCGCAGCTCGGGAAGGCTGCTCAGACGGTCACAAAGGCTGGATTACACCCGAAGGTCATGTTCTGTATCCAGTGAGAATTGGAAAGGAATCATTTATTATGAGCTGCTGCCACCCAACAAAACGATTGATTCGGCCAAGTCCTGCTAACAACTGGCAAAATTAAAGCGAGCAATCGATCAGCAACCGCCCGAATTGACGAACAGAAAGGGCGTAGTGTTCCACTAGGACAAACCTAGACTACACGTTTCTCTGATGACCCGGCAGGACTTATTGCGGCTTGAGTGGGATGTGTTGGTATATCCACCGTATAGTCTGAACCTTGCATCTTCGGGCTATGACTTGTTCCGGGCGCTACAGAACAGTTTGAATAATAAAATCTTCAGTTCCCTGGACGTCCTCAAAAACCACTTGGAGGACATCTTTGCCCACAAATCTCTACTATCTACGACTACTATTAAAAAGAGATAATGAAGCTTGTGGAGAGGTGGCAGAAAGTCATTGAACCGAAAGGAACATATTTAGTTGATTAAAATCACTTTTTTGGTATATATTTTGCGTTTGAAATTTACTCGATTTTCCCTACGGAGTTTTGCATAGACCCAATACTAACGTGCTCGCTTCAGCTGCAGTTGATTTACGTTTTCGTTATAAGCAAATGTTACCATCATCGAACGTTTTGTTCGAATAGTCACTTTCCATCAAGTTTTGTAGAAAATTATATTCGGCAAACGTTGATGTTAACCATATGAATCGTACAAACGTAAATCAAATAGACGTTTGATCTGATCGAAATCCACTTACAGTATATAACATTAGTATTTGTGCGCTGATTTTGTAATAGTACTGAATTAAAAATATCTATATTGTCAAATCTTTTATAGTAGTTAATAATTATTTCGGGGATAATAGGTAGTCAAACACGTCACTCAATTCGGATATTTACATATAATTTTCGCTTATAGTTGTGTTAACCATATTATAATTGCGGTGTCAATAAACTATAGGGACTTTTACTCTCTCTTTCTTTTACCATGAGCGTTTGTTGTAAATACCATGGACTTTTTTCTCTGTGTATACTCTCGTATACTTTTACGCACACCTGCCCTTTTTACCTTTAGCCGACGCTTGGCAGTTCATTATTTCCAGAGCGGATTCCCCAAGAATGATGCCCACAGCTGCTCTTTTCTGGTCCACTACTGCATTGCATTTCCATGAGGGCATAGGGAAATTGTGGGAAATTTGCCATATTGGGCGGCCATATTTTCCAGAGTTTTGGCTGCATTACCATCGGACGCTCATTGAAACTGTTCTGTAGTCACCGCGCAATCCAGCGCGTGACTAAGCGATCATCTATTCGAGTGGCCTAGGCCAACACAGCTTAAAACGAGAGATTGCCAAAGCCGCGCCACGATCGCGTGTCTACCATCATCCTATCGCACCAAATATATATGTATTTTCCCCTTCGTTTCGTAAATCCTCTCTCATCTTATCAACATAATGGAAATAATCGTTTGTTCGCGCGGTATACCAGCTGTATGAACGCGGATCGAACCTGTGTTGGTGAAGTGGACCATGCACGTAGCTTTATAATACCATATGATTTTTATCCTTTGACCCTAAGCCCTCAACGATTCTTCATTTGCGAAATAAAAATTGTCCGAGTAGGTCTCGTCCTGAAATAGTGTAAAAGATTTTCCTTATAGATGATGATAAAGTATATAGACATTTGAACATTGAGCGTTTAAGGCCGTATTGTTGTCTGGAAATTTGACCAAAAAAAATCCCATTTTTATTTTATTTTATTATGCTACCGACCTTTCTGAATACGTCTGTGAAATTTGTTTAATGATACTCATAAAATTAGCCGAGTTATAGAAATTGTAAGGATTACGCTCGGGAAGCGCGATCCTTGCAATGCGCGAAATGCGTTTTTCTCGAAACTATGTTTTTCAAATCGACAACCACGGTTTCTTGATAACTTATTGGCCGATTGAGCTCAGATTTGGCATACACCTTCAATAGAATGTTTTTCAACGTTGGTAGCAGAATTGAGTCAAAATATTTTTTTATATATAACTTGTAGATTGGTTATAAAAATAGGAAAAATTGATAATCAAAGTTTAGCATGCCGCCATTTCGTCATTTTTTTGCTGAATCTCGTAAACGTCACCCCATGGATATAGATTAAGAATATGTTTGGTTTTTTTTTCACATTCGTTCAAGGTCTACAACACTGGTCGCCGATTGACGGCGTTTTCGCTCACCGTTGTAACAAGCGTAAAAAGTACATGATGATGAATTATTGTTTAAATTGGTACATATTCTTAAAGGATCAACAGAAATATGCAAAAAATTTCATATAGAAAACAATAACAGTTTCATAGTGATTCCATCTTACAAAACAATCCCAAAACAGTGCTCTAGACAACAATACTGCCTTAATTTTGACTGACAAGCAAACCCTTTCCGGTGTCTTCCTCCGATTTCGTTTCACTTGTTATATATTATTATTTACCGAAATTTAAATGACATTTATTTTGGTTTATCGGCCAAAAAAGCCCATACGAAGGCGTGTTTTCCCTGTTAAACAAGATTCTCCGAAAAATGCGAAACTTTGTACATCCTCCTTTTGGAGCATTCTTCAATGCAGTTCGGTTTATAAACATATGAAGAATAGTTTTGAAGTTATAAAAATGTATCAACATCTATATAACTCAACATTTTTATAACACCTCGTCAGTATTGAAAAAAGTCAATTTTTGTTTATTTACTATAATCATAATTCTCTAAATGATTTCAATTAAGTATCGCGACTATAAATATGCGTAATTGTAAAAATTACATTGAAGGTGTTTAACTTCGAAGATGAAATTCACCCCGGTGAACCGTTTCTACACCGATACAAAAAAATTACGCATTGTTTAAATTTCGATGGAAAATAACGTATGCAAAAATGAACGACTCAGAGAGGCCACTGGCAACTTTGTCCTTCAATGAAAAATAGTCTACGTCCACATATTCGTGAAGTAAAAAGTACTCTCGTAACTGGCGATCGTACCCCGTGCGGAAATTGAGTTCAGGCTTTGATCAGGCCCATCTAATATTGCCCTAACTTTATTAAAGCTCTAGTCTGGAAGCCTCACATGGGCAATCCGTGGCCGGTCACACTGTGCTACCGGGGCCATTAAAGGCAAAATAACCAGGGCCTTTGAAATTGCCTGAACGCCGCCGCATAACAAATTATTGCAGCCATATGCGTACGTGCGCGTGTGTGTGTGTGTGTGCACTGTGAAAAAGAAATGCGTTATTTTAATAAATTTGAGGCTTAGAATTCTGTCGCATTTTTTTACACGTTTGATCCCGCGGTTGTTCCAATGAACGAACTGCATGCGTGTTGGTTCAAGGCATCACAGCTCGTCGAATTAACGCATAGTTTAATTATTATATTTAATCGATCTCGATATGTATTATGCCACAAATTCTTTAGTCAAGCAATTTATACTGATTTGCCCCTATAATAACAAAGTCTGGTAGTATTAGGGAAACCGGTACTAGGGAATCTACAACTACACCCCTTAAAGGCCCTCACTTGGTCTCCGTACTTGGACCATAGTTTTAGTCAACCTACCTACCCTACCTTCCCTAATAGGGGCCCCGCTCCGGCCCTTTTACGGAAAACCCTACTATGGAATCCACAAACAATCCCTTGAAGGCCCTGAATCGTGTTAAGGATGCTCTTCCATATTTCCGCACGGGACAACATCACATGACCAATCTTGGTTAAAATTCACTCTTTTTATGTGATTTCGTTTCGGAAACCAAACGTTCAATAATGCTGTTTCTTTTTTATTCATCTGATCTGGATGATAGTCGTCTGTTGACGTGTTTTTTTAAACGACAATATCTCGATATATAATAAATCTCTCTAAAGCAGTTTTTGTAGGCGGTACGTGAAAAGTTGCCAACTCTGATATCGAATTTATCGATTTCGAATCGGTAAAGCTCCCTATATTTTACAATCAATTAGACATCACAGTTTTTCCCACCCACTATAAATTTCAAGAAATTCTATCGGACTAGGCATTCGCACGACAACCACCACAATTCATTCGGCGGTCTAGAAAAAAAGTAAGCCTACGAACGGTTTTGCAAACCACGAGATTCGTTCCCATTTCCTCTCCCATCGAAGCACACTACCGGAACTCCGACAGACACCCGAATATTTGCCATGTTCGCGGCCTGAGAAGGAAACGAGGGAGGCGAAAAAAATACGAAAAAAAAAGTGGGAATGAAAAATACGAGAGGACAGAATACACAGCCCACCATCCAGAGCACACATGGGGGAAAATGGTGCAGTAAGAAAACAGTCCCTCTCTGGTTTTCAACCATACTTAAGCGATATACGATATGGCATAGGGCAGTCGATGGCAGACGATGTCTGTTGAATATATTACTCGTCTTTAATATAATACTGCAAATGTTCATACATATGAAAAAAAAACATTTGTTTTTTTAACAATAGTTGAAACGTGAGTGATGGAAAGACGCCCGTACACATAAATCGTACGAAGCATTAGCGACTCTCGTTTCTGAAGGTACATGATAAGCCAATGGACACCACCCTCATGCATCACATTCCCGCATAGGTATCCCACATGTACGGTGGAAGTATGTGTACGAAAAAAAACCATACGATTATACCTTCCCGTGTACTCGTTGCTCCAAGGTAGCCAAATATTTTTAACCGCTCGCTTCCTCGGAAACATGAGAGTTAGGTCTACAATTGGCTCCGTCAATGAACCATAAAAAACCGTATTCCTGTTTGCGACTTAAGGAGGCCCCGTCACAAATCATAGACAAAGTATCCATACTCACGTATGGAAAGTTACAGATAAGGTCAAAGACCAAATAAGAGAGATACAAATTGTTGAACTTAGGATTTTTAACATAGGGCCTATGGAAGCGTCACTCTTAAAAACCTTGTATCAACTGATATCTTTGCTCTCACACCACAGATATTGACAAAAAACTACAGTAACGTTGGTTAGGTCATAAGAATTCCAATTACAATGAAAAAGTTCTGGGTTAACGACTTGTGTCAAAAGATATTTAATGTTAAAATGTCAAAATAATTGAAATTTCGAGAGGTTTTGTGACCGTTTGAAGATTCGGCTGCGTCGGAGAAATCAAGTGTTTCGTACAATGAAAAAGCGCATGCGCGAGAGATTGAATCATTAGTTACCTAACCTCAAATTCGTTTATGATTCACGGATTCATCGTGATAAAATTACAAATTTCATTGAGTAATAAAACCAGTCATTTATATGTCAGCAACAATATTTAAAAAAATTGTATTACAGAGTAAACAGATAACTTTTAAAGACGACAGTAGGGTGAAGAATTTCGACGTTGTCGTGCTTCTCTAAGCCGTACCGTAACGTTAAATTGTGCCAATTTTACGGTATATATTTATCGATGTACAACTAACAAGTTTTGTATAAAATTACCAATAATACGTTTATAATCAACAGTATTGTGACAAAAATGTGTATTACTAAAAAAAAGTGCCCTGCTTATGCACTCACCCAACACGGCCCTTATTAACGGAGCCTCATCAGTTGTTGGAAAAACTTTGAAGTTAAGTATTAGGAAAAAAATCGATTTTTTTTCTGATTCCTTGTTGTTCAGATCCCTCAGAATAATAAATGTCAATTTTTGCGATCTCGAGATAAATTGTAAGTATATTACGTGCATTAAGGGGTGTGAAAAAAAATCACGCTTCAGGTAGGAAGGTTTGCGTAGTTGTCCTTGAGTCTTACGGAAATCGATCACTGTCGGATTCGGAAGGGTGCTGGGCTTTAAAAAATTGCCGGTACGAAGCGTACACTTTACTGTACACATATACGTATGTAAATCGTGTATAGTACCCCCGACGTCGGACGGATGGAAAATGTAGAGTATCTTGGCGAACTTCCAATCCTGAGTGACCGATTGTATGTCTACGAATGCGGTACACGGCGCTCAGATACAATTGGTATATATACATATGTATACACATATAGATCCTTCTGTATACAGATATATATATATGTTAATAGTGTAATAAATATATCTATATATATTTGCCCTTATAAACGCAGAGAGTGAGGGAGTTTCAAGAGAAATGAAAACAAGGCACAAGAGGGATGGAAAATAGGGTTGAAGGAACTCAGGAACGATGTAGCACGTACCGTGCCAGCGTAACCAGTACAATTATTAGCAAGTCTCTCTGAAACATTTTCCGTCTGGATGAAAAAAAATTCTGTCGTCCTAGACGCCAGATATCGAAATTTTTAAGGCGGGATCCTGAATTAGCCGGTTCGAAAAATCGATATTTTGAGGAATTTTTTTCAGGTAAAAAAAAAGCAAGTTTAGCGAAATTTTCAGATTATTTTATTACATGTCTGAACATAAGAAAACAATTTTTTTTAAAGAAAAATATCAACAGGCAACCGATTTTTATGCACATTCGTGCCACTGCTGTTTCCATGCGGCGTGACAAATGGAGCTCGTAATTTTCATCTGAAACAAAAAAAAACCAAAAACCATTTTAATTGTGACATATTTTTCTTCTATATGAACTAAAAAAAACGATTTTTTTATTTAAATTTGAATGTTTTTTCGGGTTTGAAGTAGAAAATGTGCTTTTTGTGAAAAAAAAAATTATTTCAACTTGCAAAAAAAATTGTTAAGAATTTTTTTTCGACAATGTTTTCAGTTCAAATAGAAAAGAAAACGATACTGAAGCGAACAAGCTTTGGTTTGTTTCGATTAGACTTCTAGTTTTTTTGTAATTAGATACGCCAAATTAGAAAAATCGTAAAAATGAAAACTCGAGAAAACGGGCGCCCTAACTGCCCGAGCGCCCGTATACCTGCTCGACACTCCACTACGTTCAGTGCTGTATCTTTGGAAATATTTCGAATTGGGCTATAAAACTTTGTCTAGACATTCTTAGATACATCAGGAATAGATTTAAACAATAAAAAAAAATCGATTTTTTGGTCCTTCTAATTCAGGATCCGGCCTTAAAGCGGAAAAAATAGGGATTGTGTCCTGGTGCACAGTAAGGCAAAACATTGTATATACGCCATAAATTGCATACAAACATATTTGAAAAAAACCGAAACTGGTGGATGGGCGGTTGGGGCTCGACTTCGACGGTACTTCCAGCAGCGTTGTGCATGAACGATACTGAGAACGGTGGCCGCTTAGCCGCGCACCGGCTAGCGCATCAACCAGTCAGCGGAAGGCCAATACTTCCGAGACCTTGATGTAGATACTTGACTAAAAGGTCTGTGCACCAGAGCATCAGAAGAATATATGGCACCGTCTAGACCGATATGGGTTCTCCACAGTTTCCCCGTGCCCACGGAAAATGCGGTATAGCGTAACTTAAGGAGGTTGCTCAGGGTCTTTGTGGGTCGGACGGTGAGAGGGAAACGCGTATGCTCAAACACGTGCGCCTGTAACGCCTGCTAACTACGAATAATTACATTTTCGGTTACGTAAAATAAACAAATTTCAGCTAATCAATATGTGGAATGCATATAATTAACTGTTTAGAAATGTTATCAATTGTTTTTGTTTATTCGCCGCGTGAATACGTTATCAACCAAATTAAAATGTGGCAAACGCGCAGTTTATCTCTCAGTAGCGTGTAGCACTGAGCTCAGATACGAACGCCACATCGTGAGCGCTTAGCCGTCAAATATCATTCGCGAATTTAGTTTTTGTGTTCGACAAAAATGAACAGATTAGAGGGAAAAATTCCAAAGCGAAAAAGAGTAGAATTGTCGGTTAAAGCAAGTAGAAAATGGAAAGCAGCGAAAAAAAAGTAATTAAGGCCGGAAGATGAAAGCGCAGTCGAGGGACGACGCATAATTGCGTTGAAGGTTTCGTCGTGATACGTGCACTGCAGCTTTTGTCAAGAGGACTTATGAATGAAAAATATTAAACGTGGAAAAAACAGAGCTTGCCCTCAATATTTTCTGTACTCTGCCAAATATCCGTTAAGTTTGTTTGATTGGTAATAAACAAATTTTAATTATCATCTTTTTTGTGAACGTTTTGTGTTGTATTACTCTCTCTCTCTCTCTCTCTCTCTCTCTCTCTCTCTCTCTCTCTCTCTCTCTCTCTCTCTCTCTCTCTCTCTCTCTCTCTCTCTCTCTCTCTCTCTCTCTCTCTCTCTCTCTCTCGCTCTCTCTCTCTCTCTCTCTCTCTCTCGCTCTCTCTCTCTCTCTCTCTCTCTCTCTCTCTCTCTCTCTCTCTCTCTCTCTCTCTCTCTCTTGTAATCATGCAGAACAAAAATAACAATAATCATAAAAATACTGAAATACTCTTTATGAAACCGGGGTAAGAAATTTATAACGAGGAAGCAATAATTTGTGCGTTTCCAATTGTGGCACCTATTCAAAATGGCTGACTTGAAAGCAATGTTGTCACGTGTCGTTGCACGCTTTATTGTTTTACGCAAATCAGACAACATTTTATGTTTTATTTCCAGAATATCTCGATAACGAGACAGACAAAACGCTTCACTGTTCGTTGAAATTATTCATAAAAACGTCAGGATTTTTTTCGCCTTTTTGTATTCGATTCTTACCATTTTTATTATCTTGCGAAAGTCGTATCAGAGTTATCGTATAGCTTTTGTTATGTCGCTCGTGTATAAGAGCCTAACTTAAAAAATTAATTGCTCAACAATTATGCAGACGAATGGCTTGAAATTTTACACGGGAGCGTAACAACTGTTCGCAAATATCCTCCATAAGCAACCTCCTTAAAACGGCTGTAGACGCAACCCAAGTTAGGTTAGATTAGCGAAGTGCGGCTGTGGAGTGCTAGGAAAGGCTTCAATAGAGAAGCGTAATACGTAAAAACCTGCAAGGGTATACGTTGGAACTCATGAAAAGTATAATAGAAAAAAAAATCGACGTTTTCTACAAAATTGTGAAAACAAAACAAAAAATGAAAACATTGGAAAATAAGCACCCAAGGTACTTAATAAAAAAACTGGAAATATAATAGTAAAGTGACAAGGTCCCGAGCAGAAATCTAATCAGGCTGCCTGAGGATCCATCAGAGCCGGATCAGGGATCAATAAGGCGCCCTGATCAAGTACGCCTGATTTGAGCCAGACAGGGGCCTGAGCAGGGATCAATAAGGCGCCCTGATCAGGCACGCCTGATTTGCGCCGTATAGAAGCCTTTTCAGGTATCAATAAGGCGCCCTGATCAGGCACGCCTGATTTGCGCCAGACAGGGGCCTGAGCAGGGATCAATAAGGCGCCCTGATCAGGCACGCCTGATTTGCGCCGGATAGAAGCCTTATTAGGTATCAATAAGGCGCCCCGATCAGGCACGCATGATTTGCGCCGGACAGATTGGGCCGGAAAGATTGGGACGGTCATCGCCAAAACCGGAACAAAAACTAAACGATCAAGTCAAGTAAAATAAAAACTTAAACTTAAAAAAAATGTTTTCATATGTTTCATATTTTTAATAACGTTAGTAAACTTGATAACGTGTAACTGCGATAATAATTTAATAAATGTTGATCTATTTTTAAACAAAAAATTAATCAAATGATTGAGCCAGATGACACGCATGTCTCAGGCTGGATGAGGCACCTGATCCGGGCCAGATAAGTTGCTTGATCCGAGCCAGATATAGTGCCCAATCCGAGCCTGGTAAGGTGCCTGATCCGGGCCTGATAAAGCGCCTGATCAGAGCCTGATAAGGTGCCTGATCCGGACCTGAATTTGCAAAAGCGTTACATCCCTGATCAGGGCCGGACTAAATTTGCCTGATCCGGCCCGGATTTGCTATTGTGGCAGCCTGATCCGGTCCGGATTTAACCCTGAACAAATTTCTGCTCGGGGTACAATGTGAGTGAAAGGAATAAGTTCGTACGAGGAACGTCAAACCAAGGAGCAATGGAAATAATATAATAATGAGCGAGAAAAATAATACAAAATAACGAATCGCATACATAATAACACAACATGAAAATTTCAACAAAATAAGAGTAATATTGATAGGAATAGTAAACTGAGAGAGAGCGGAGATGACTGACCCCGGGGATTTCCTATGCAGGCTGCTATCCGACATCGCAATATATATGCACACTTTGAGCGACATATGCCTTGAGCTAGAACGTGCAATGCGATTATTCTACAATACAGGCCTAACACACGTATTGGAGCATAGCATGAATTTACCGAACACACCGGTGAGGGCTGCATACGGGAACGAACGCCATCTAAATGTTGCGATAAGTGATGTGCTGGATGGAAGAGAGTGAACCCCAAAGTGGTAGTGTAAAATAAACGGGAAAATAGACAAGAGAAGAGCGTTGCTCTAACGAGGCAGAATGTGCAGGCATCCGCGAATAATCCATTCTCAGCCCACAGAACGCAAACTGGCACGAAGAAAGGTCCTGAAGGATCGGCATTCGCGTCCATTCAGTATTGCGCAACGACAATGCGTTGTTTGCACGATAGGATGATCTCTTTGAGCCATCAAAAGGTTCTTTGAACGGATATTCAATGATCACACATACGAGGGTATTACAGGTGTCTCCATATGGTAGTTTCATGGCGCAATGAGAATAATAAGGGATTCGGTCGGTATGGATATATCTTACGTGCAAATAAACCTTTATCACGTTCGCGGATACGTCACGAATGAACTATTTTATAAATTCATTCGTTAGTCTTCGTTAATTTATTTTCGGTTAAGGCGGGATCCTGAATTAGCCGGTTCGAAAAATCGATATTTTGAGGAATTTTTTTCGGGTAAAAAAAAAAGCAAGTTTAGCGAAATTTTCAGATTATTTTATTACATGTCTGAACATAAGAAAACAATTTTTTTCAAAGAAAAATATCAACAGGCAACCGATTTTTATGCACATTCGTGCCACTGCTGTTTCCATGCGGCGTGACAAATGGAGCTCGTAATTTTCATCTGAAACAAAAAAACCAAAAACCATTTTAATTGTGACATATTTTTCTTCTATATGAACTAAAAAAAATGAAAGAAAATTTGAAATTTGAATGTTTTTTCGGGTTTGAAGTAGAAAATGTGCTTTTTGTGAAAAAAAAATTATTTCAACTTGCTAAAAAAATTGTTAAGAATTTTTTTTTCGACAATGTTTTTAGTTCAAATAGAAAATCGTAAAAACGAAAACTCGAGAAAACGGGCGCCCTAACAGTTAGGGCAGTCCGAGCGCCCGTATACCTGCTCGACACTCCACTACGTTCAGTGCTGTATCTTTGAAAATATTTCGAATTGGGCTATAAAACTTTGTCTAGACATTCTTAGATACATCAGGAATAGATTTAAACAATAAAAAAAAATCGATTTTTTGGACCTTCTAATTCAGGATCCGGCCTTAAGGAAGCTCAGTTGATTAAAAACGTATTATTGGTAATTTTATACAAAATTTATCAGTTGTAGATCGATGAATGAATATCGTAAAATTAACACAATTTTACGTTACTGTACTGCATAGACAAGCACGGCAACACCGTCATTCTCCATGCCACTCGCTCCGCGGATTTCCCTCTCGTACTCATGATAGCAAGATGACCATGGGTCCGCGCGTGATGTGAGCTTGCTATTGTGCACAAAATTTTCGTTTTCCATAGAGTTTACGGAATATTTTAAAGATGTCTGTTTACTCTGTAATACAAATTTATTTTTTGTTATTGTTGAGAAATAAATGACTGGTTTCGTTAATAGATTAAATTTGTTCTTTTATTACGATGAATCCCATTGTTCTACCTATACGTCAATCACAAACAAATTGAACTTTAGATAGATGATCATTTAATTCTCGCGCATGCGCTTCTGCGTTATACAAAACAACTGGTTTCTTCGACGCCGTGTGGAGAATTGGCAGGGCATCCCTAATACAATTCGGGGCCTTTAAGGGATTGTTTGTGGATTCCATAATCGGGTTTTCCGTAAAAGAGCCGAATCGGGCCCCTATTAGGGAATAGTAAGGTAGGTAGGTTGACTAAAACTATGGTCTAACAATAAGTACGGAGACCAAGCAAAGGCCGTTGAGGGGCGTATTTGTAGATTCCCTAATAGCAATTTCCCCAATACTACCAGACTTTACTATTATAGGGGCAAATAAGTATAAATTGCTTGACTAAAGAATTTGTGGCATAATACATATCGAGATCGATTAAATATAATAATTGAACTATGCGTTAAGTCGACGAGCTGTGATGCCTTGAACCAACACGCATCGTTCATTGGAACAACCGCGGGATCAAACGTGTTAAAATATGCGAAAGAATTGTAAGCCTCAAATGAAATAACACATTTCGTTTTCACAGTACACACACGCACGTACGCATATGGCAGCAATAATTTGTTATGAGACACCGTTGAGGCAATTCTGAAGTCCCTGATTATTTGCCTTCAATGGCCCTCTGTAGCAAAGTGTGACCGGCCGCTGGTGGCCCATGCGAGGCTTCTAGACTAGGGCCTTAATAAAATAAGGGAACATTAAGATAGGCCCGGTCTAAGCCCGAACGCAATTTCCGCACGGATAAATATCTTTTTACATAAGTCGTTAACCCACACGGAGAGAATTAAAAAGTAATTTTTGTCGTGAATTTCACGGTAAAAATGACCGTGATATATTTCAATGTGGTGACAAGTGAGAAAAGCATAATAATTCGTATGCGACAAGTTTTTTTTAACTCACGTTACAGAAAATTGCAAATACGTAGCTAAAATTTTACTATACAAGAAGGGTAGCGCGCACGGAAAATTTTTACCGAGAGCACAATACATTTTCCTATAACACTCATTAAATTTTATAATAAATCTTAAAATAACTGTTATAAAGACGATACATTTTTATAGACATTTTTGAAAGGCATAAAATAATAAAATGCACAGTAAAATTTCGCTGATATTATATATTTTTTTAATTTAAGTTTTGCGTATTTTGTTACACATGAAAATTTACTAGAAAATCTGGTAAAATTTTCTATCTGTAGAAGAAATTTTATTTTATTTTCGTGAAAATCTGTGTTTTACTCAGTAATAATAAGCGAAGTTTCAGGGTTGTCATCTGGTTACCGTTACTGCACGGTAATTTTTAACATTTAATTCTCTCCGTGCAAAACTACTTTATTGTACTTTGAATTCTCACGACATTATCAACCTTTCTGTAGTCTTTTGTAAATATCTGTTGCGTGAGAGCAAAGATATCACTTGATACAAGTCTTTTGAGGGTGACTCTTCCATAAGCCCTATGTTAAAAATCCTAAGTTCAACAATTTGTATCTCTCTTACTTCGTCGTTGACTTTATCTGAGGCATTGCATACGTGCATATGGGTACTTTATCTATGATATACTCAAAAATGATTCTTTTCTGGTGTTGAGACCTTCGTGACGGCGCCTCCTTAATTATACTTCTCTGACTTTTCTTCTTTACGAATTGTGCAGAGTCATCGATTTTGAACTATTATTTTTTTAAACGAGACTCCCTTCGATATCCTATATGCAGGTTATGAACGGGGACGATTCTTGGAAACATTCGACGTCAAAAACCGTGCACAAAACATATAGATGTTATAAGTGCGGATATTGGCTAAGTATTTCGGGCTCAAAATCTAACTTCCCCATAAATATATATCCAAATAATTAACAATATTTGAAAGGAAGATGACCAGTTGAGAGCGCGAAAAAAATGTGAAAGTCAACAATTTTTCATGGATACCCAGCGTATGGAATGAAAATTCTGATTAGCGGGCTTTATTCTACATATCGACGGTAGTATGGAAGAACGTGCTATCTCAAATTGTGATAGAAGAACGTGCTATCCCAAATTGTGATAGAAGAACGTGCTATCTCAAATTGTGATAGGAGAACGTGCTATCTCAAATTGTGATAGAAGAACGTGCTATCTCAAATTATGAGAGAAGAACGTGCTATCTCAAATTGTGATAGAAGAACGTGCTATCTCAAATTGTGATAGAAGAACGTGCTATCTCATATTATGGGAGAAGAACGTGCTATCTCAAATCGTGATAGAAGAACGTGCTATCTCAAATTGTGATAGAAGAACGTGCTATCTCGAATTGTGATAGAAGAACGTGCTATCTCGATCAGTCAACATATTTTCATTGATACAGCACTGGTATTTGGGGCACCTCAGTATACAGAGCACTTTTTCTGTTGGGTTATTTAATTTTCTAATATGATTTAGCTCGATAATCGAAGAAAGTTAAGTTATGTTTGAATAAACAACTTTTTTTTAATCATCAATATATTTATTTATATGAAATTTTTAGAACCTACAGTAACTTTTTTTTAATCATCAATATAAATAAATATATTGATGATTAAAAAAAAGTTGTTTATTCAAACATATCTTAATTTTTATTATCGAGCTAAATCTTAATCTATTATTGAGCTAAATCATATTAGAAACTTTTTTTTAATCATCAATATATTTATTTATATGGAATTTTTAGAACCTACAGTAACTGTAGGTTCTAAAAACCCAAACAAACCCAAACAACTTTTTTTTAATCATCAATATATTTATTTATATGGAATTTTTAGAACCTACAGTACTGTAGGTTCTAAAAATTCCATATAAATAAATATATTGATGATTAAAACAAAGTTTCTAATATAATTTAGCTCAATAATAGATTAAGATTTAGCTCGATAATAAACATTAAGATATGTTTGAATAAACAACTTCTTTTAATCATCAATATATTTATTTATGTTGATGATTAAAATAAAGTTGTTTATTCAAACATATCTTAATTTTTTTCTATTATCGAGCTAAATCATATTAGAAAATTAAATAACCTAACAGAAAAAGTGCTCTGTATACTGAGGTGCCCCAAATACCAGTGCTGTATCAATGAAAATATGTTGACTGATCGAGATAGCACGTTCTTCTATCACAATTCGAGATAGCACGTTCTTCTATCACAATTTGAGATAGCACGTTCTTCTATCACAATTTGAGATAGCACATTCTTCTCTCATAATATGAGATAGCACGTTCTTCTATCACCATTTGAGATAGCACGTTCTTCTATCACAATTTGAGATAGCACGTTCTTCTCTCATAATTTGAGATAGCACGTTCTTCTATCACAATTTGAGATAGCACGTTCTTCTATCACAATTTGAGATAGCACGTTCTTCTATCACAATTTGGGATAGCACGTTCTTCTATCACAATTTGAGATAGCACGTTCTTCCATACTGCCGTCGATATATTCAAGTATATACAAATTCTTTCACAAGATTGTGTAATAAAATGGTGGCACTGAAGCTGGGTGAAGCGAGTTTCATCAAAAGTTCAAAATAATTGACGTTCTAGATGTGATTTGCCTCTGAACTACGTAGGGAAGTAAGAAAATATTGATTTTTGATAAAATGGTGCATGTTTGAAAATAAAAAAATGTTTTCGGTAAAAAAAAGATCATTGCAAAAATGTTTTTTTCATAAAAAGTTTTTAACATATAAAAAATCCCTCTGGTACTTGGAGGTAAAATGATGTTATAAGGTTGCGAAAAAATGTCAAGTCAATCGACAAAGAATTGGCGATTAACTGTTGCCGGCTGTTCGACAATATTAAGAAAAAGGTGCCGCGCTTAATCTAGCTTCAGTGGCGTCAATTTGATGCAAAATCTTTATGTAGAATAAAGACCACTTATAAGACGTTTCATTCTATCAGCTGGGTATTGATAAAAAATTGTCATAGTTCGCCTTTATCCAAACTCTAGACTGGTAGCCTCCCTTAAAGCGATGTACACATCCACAAAACAGGTGAATGATCTCATAATCGAACTTGGTGAAAATTCGTACGCAAAATTCGGGTACTTTCATTGATTTTCACTCACTCCGCGAAAAACCTGAGAAAAGGCAACACTTAATGTTTTTTTTTTCACAGCCTTCTGCTATCGATATTCTTTCGTTATTCGATTTGCCTCGCCATCGATCGTAAATTGACCATGAACTGTAACTTCGTTGGAAGAAATTCGTAACGCCGCAATCGCTAGATGTATATAAATATATAAACAACGATTGAGCCCATGAATTGGCGAAAAGCACGAAAAATAATTTGCGAGATTGTTCTCATTAGGCTGTACGTTTATTTTCCACCGTACGAAAGCATAATAGAAACGATATACCGAGTATGTACGTATATCGTTGCAACGATTTATATAGGTACCTATTTGCGTTGATATGATAAATTGGGATGATCGATCAATTCGCGCCCCGTATTCATATCGACGGCAGTATGGAAGAACGTGCTATCTCAAATTGTGATAGAAGAACGTGCTATCCCAAATTGTGATAGAAGAACGTGCTATCTCAAATTGTGATAGAAGAACGTGCTATCTCAAACTGTGATAGAAGAACGTGCTATCTCAAATTATGAGAGAAGAACGTGCTATCTCAAATTGTGATAAAAGAACGTGCTATCTCAAATTGTGATAGAAGAACGTGCTATCTCGTATTATGAGAGAAGAACGTGCTATGTCAAATTGTGATAGAAGAACGTGCTATCTCAAATTGTGATAGAAGAACGTGCTATCTCGAATTGTGATAAAAGAACGTGCTATCTCATATTATGAGAGAAGAACGTGCTATCTCAAATCGTGATAGAAGAACGTGCTATCTCAAATTGTGATAGAAGAACGTGCTATCTCGAATTGTGATAGAAGAACGTGCTATCTCAAATTGTGATAGAAGAACGTGCTATCTCAAACTGTGATAGAAGAACGTGCTATCTCAAATTATGAGAGAAGAACGTGCTATCTCAAATTGTGATAGAAGAACGTGCTATCTCAAATTGTGATAGAAGAACGTGCTATCTCGTATTATGAGAGAAGAACGTGCTATGTCAAATTGTGATAGAAGAACGTGCTATCTCGAATTGTGATAGAAGAACGTACTATCTCGATCAGTCAACATATTTTCATTGATACAGCACTGGTATTTGGGGAACCTCAGTATACAGAGCACTTTTTTTGTTAAGTTATTTAATTTTCTAATACGATTT
Source organism: Ophion ventricosus (assembly GCA_963932345.1). Classification (NCBI taxonomy): domain Eukaryota; kingdom Metazoa; phylum Arthropoda; class Insecta; order Hymenoptera; family Ichneumonidae; genus Ophion; species Ophion ventricosus. The sequence continues at coordinate 6,867,007 of OZ010717.1, forward strand.
AGCTCGATAACAGAAAAAAGTTAAGATATGTTTGAATAAACAACTTTTTTTTAATCATCAATATATTTATTTATATGGAATTTACCAGTTACCTACAGTAACTGTAGGTTCTAAAAATTGCATATAAATAAATATATTGATGATTAAAAAAAAGTTGTTTATTCAAACATATCTTAATTTTTTTCTATTATCGAGCTAAATAATATTAGAAAATTAAATAACCTTACAGAAAAAGTGCTCTGTATACTGAGGTGCCCCAAATACCAGTGCTGTATCAATGAAAATATGTTGACTGATCGAAATAGCACGTTCTTCTATCACAGTTTGAGATAGCACGTTCTTCTATCACAATTTGAGATAGCACGTTCTTCTATCACAATTTGAGATAGCACGTTCTTCTCTCATAATATGAGATAGCACGTGCTTCTATCACAATTTGAGATAGCACGTTCTTCTATCACAATTTGAGATAGCACGTTCTTCTCTCATAATTTGAGATAGCACGTTCTTCTATTACAATTTGAGATAGCACGTTCTTCTATCACAATTTGAGATAGCACCTTCTTCTGTCACAATTTGGGATAGCACGTTCTTCTATCACAATTTGAGATAGCACGTTCTTCCATACTGCCATCGATATGTACATACACACATATATATATGTAGATGCAATTCCATATTCATTATATTTTTTTACGATCTTTTCATTGTTAAAGTTGATGTGATCCCTCTTCTCCCTTTCTGTCTCTCAGTAAGAATATCCAAAACTTATCCATTTTTCGTACACATAATGCCAACAAAATGCTTTATCATTACTTTGCCCATAAACCATAATACGTCATAAGCATCTATACACATCGGTTTGGTAAAACACCCACGATGATCTTTCTGCCGAATTGACGAAATTTTCATGCATCGATAGTGGCTATGTATGTATATTTCATGTATAGATAGTAGACTATAAAGTCAAACTTTCATCTAGAAAAATTCTTTCATAGAAACTACGTTGTTTTGTTCTTGTAATTTACATTTATAGAAATTTTCAGGATTTCTAACGCTGGAATAAGGTGACGAAATACAGGAACCTTCATAAACCAGACACCCTATGTAGATACGCACGTGTGAAATTATCTGGACATAATCGATACAGTATTACGCGTCAAAATTTCAAGTAGATAGACATATCGGGCTTTCCTGTTCATAAAGCCGCATAGCATATGAGTGCAAAATATGTTCAATGCGTGTGTGTGTGTATACATATATCTGATTTGCCTAAAGAGGTATAGATAACCTTTCGGCCGAGAACCCGCGAGCGCATAACGCTGTGACGAGTTAATACACTTATTACCAAATTCTACATATACTTATACACATATATACACATACAAGAGGGAGGAAAAGAAAACCCAAACAAACCCATACAAGAGGGAGGAAAAGAAAAAGAGAGGGAGAGAAAGAAAGAGAGAAAGTAAACGCATATACAGGGTAACGGTTATAAGGTGGCCATGTTTTTTTAAGGCTTCTGCGCTATTTTCTCGCGACTGAGAATAATATGATTTTTAACGGTTTTTAGCGCTCAAGTCCGCTTCGAAAAAAAAAATGAAGCGGTTTTCTGTGATAAGATAGCGAGAAAAAAATGAGTATTCCAGAAAAAAATCGAATCTCCATTTTGCGTAAAACAGAATGAAACAATTAAAATCTAAATACGGGGCACTCGGGAAAAACTTTTTTTATCCGTCCCGTCAACGAAATACATGATCAAAGATTCATTTTAAAACGGCTAAATTGAATTACATTTATAACAAAGTTTTTTAGAAGTCTTCCGTATTCGGAATTTAATTATTTTCATTCTTCTGAACTCAAAATGGAATCTTGACTTTTTTCCAGAATGCACAATTTTCCCGTGCAAATCGAAATCATCAAATGAATACGCTACATTTTTCATCAAAGGGAACTTGAAGAAATATTCAATATCTCCGCACGAGACCCTTTAGAAACATGTGGTCACCTTAAAATTGTAGCCCTGTATAAATTTATTTGTGTGTGTGTATTTGACCTCACATATATAGATCGACTCATGGAGTATGATGCTATACAGAAAATATATTATCACAGTTACGTATACATAGAAGTACAGCAGCGCATGGCTGCCACAAATGCCCGAGTTCCCCCTACTTTCGCCTTTCTCACGTACTCGATCTCCTTCGTGTACGTTTCGCTTACGTGGTCGATTGCGAAATACAACTTCCGGCTAGATCGCGCAGGCGGCCTTGCCTCTCGCGCCATCCCACGTATTTCGCACCAAATGCCGCGAGCCCCACGATACTCGTTTTACCATGCACATATGTATATGTGCACTACTTGCACGCACACAAGTTGGCGGGAATGTGTAGCAGCATTTTGCTTTCCTGTCTGCTCAAGGGAACCAAAATTATTGGAAGTTCCGAAAGATGCCGTTGGGAACAGAGACTTCCGGTGGCTTGCGATGGCAAGTGAATGGAATAAAAAAACTGCTTTTTTATTCTCTCGGTCGAAAGAGTTTCGGCTGAGTCCGTATAAAATTCGACAATTGAGCGTACAATCTTTTTGACATTTTTTTTCAACGGGAAAAATGAGTTTCTTTCGTATGGTAATATTCATTGTTGCGACGTTCTTGAGTGATAGCCGGAGCGAAAAAACATTAAGGAATTTCGATACCGTTCTTTAGCTGCAAGAGTGGGGATGAAAATACAATAAGTTTTTGGTAAGCTGCCAACTTCTAGCTATTAAAATTTCATGCAAAAATAAATTGTTATTAGGCAATGTTCAACTCATAATATTATTGATATATATTTTCGAGCCGGGATACGATATTGCTCCTTACCATTGTTGCAATTAAATAGAAATATGGTGCAGTTTTATTCAAGAAAAAATAACCGATAGACTTGACGACAGCGGCATTCTCTGCCATATTGGCACGACTGAATATCGCTAAAGCATCGTCGGCTTCAGATTATTTGCATGGTGAAAAACGTTCAACGTACAACGTTTTATGAAGAGTTTTTAATTCCGCAAAGTCGATAAAACTTTAAAAACGTCGAGCAGAATAAATCCCGGGCAGAAATCTAATCAGGCTGCCTGAGGATCCATCAGGGCCGGATCAGGGATCAATAAGGCGCCCTGATCAGGCACGCATGATTTGCGCCGGACAGGGGCCTGAGCAGGGATCAATGAGGCGCCCTGATCAGGCAGGCCTGATTTGTGCCAGACAGGGGCCTGAGCAGGGATCAATAAGGCGCCCTGATCAGGCACGCCTGATTTGCGCCAGACAGGGGCCTGAGCAGGGATCAATAAGGCGCCCTGATCAGGCACGCCGGATAGAAGCCTTATCAGGTATCAATAAGGCGCCCTGATCAGGCACGCATGATTTGCGCCGGACAGATTGGGCCGGAAAGATTGGGACGGTCATCGCCAAAACCGGAACAAAAACTAAACGATCAAGTCAAGTAAAATAAAAACTTAAACTTAAAAAAAATGTTTTCATATGTTTCATATTTTTAATAATGTTAGTAAACTTGATAACGTGTAACTGCGATAATAATTTAATAAATGTTGATCTATTTTAAAACAAAAAATTAATCATATGATTGAGCCAGATGACACGCATGTCTCAGGCAGGATGAGGCACCTGATCCGGGCAAGATAAGTTGCTTGATCCGAGCCAGATATAGTGCCTAATCCGAGCCTGGTAAGGTGCCTGATCCGAGCCTGATAAAGCGCCTGATCAGAGCCTGATAAGGTGCCTGATCCGGACCTGAATTTGCAAAAGCGTTACATCTCTGATCAGGGCCGGACTAAATTTGCCTGATCCGGCCCGGATTTGCTATTGTGGCAGCCTGATCCGGTCCGGATTTCACCCTGAACAAATTTCTGCTCGGGATACATTTTGTTGTCAAGTTCAGATGCTGTAATACTATAGGTAGGTTTTAAACATCGACCAATTTTGAAATACCCGCTAGATAATGCATGACTGCGCACTCGATTAGAGCCAGTTAACGTGGTATCGGCACGTTTAACCTACAAGTTACAAGGTAGAACAAATGGATTTATCGCAATAAAATAACAAAATTCATCGATTAATCAAACCAGTAATTTATTTCTAAATAAAAATAGAGAACCAATTGATATTACAAAGTAAACATGCATCTTTGAAATATTCCGCAAACCCTTTTAAAAAGCGAAAGTTTGTGCACAATAACAAGTTCACCTCACGCGACGGCCCACGATCAACTCGGTGTCATGTGTTCGACAGAGAAATCGGAAGAGACAGTGAAATGGAAAATTGCGTCGTTGCCGTGTTTCTCTGTGCAGTGCCGTAACATAAAATTGTGCCAATTTTACGGTATTCATTTATCGTTGTACAACTAATAAGTTGTGTATAAAATTACCAATTACCGTTTATAATCAACTGTATTATGACAATGCGTATTACAACAAAAAAAAAGGGTTCTGCTTGTGCACCCACGGAAACCGACCCTTCGTGACGGGGTGTCGTTAAGTGAAGCCGAAATTATCAATTTCATATTTATTGATTGCTCGTTACTAATTAGTGTTTTCGAATATTCAATTCTACCACTGATATACAGGGTGTCCATTTTATCTCTGCCACCCGAAATAACTCGGTAATTATCGACGTCACAAAAAAATGTTCCAGACAAAAGTTGTACGGTGTGAAGGGGGGCCATCAAATGCGGCCATTTTTTTTTTTATTTCGGTGGAGACGCTGGCGCACAGTGAAGTCACCTCCACTTTTTTAAAGGGAATGGTACATTTTTTTTTCAACCATCTTGTGGAGCACCTCAAGCCGCATAAAAAACATTTGGGGGTCAAAGTCGTTCAAGGTCATTCAAGGT